>RJWJ010008608.1:0-52830 GCA_004363605.1 Indri indri
AAAAACATTTATTTTTTTCCATCATGTCCCGGTCAGAAGTCTCTCTTTATGACTATATTATTTACATAGAATAATAAAGACTGCTAACTAGCCTAGCAACTTTTAGATCTACCTAAACCTCTTAAGTTTATTTTTATGTTATTTTTAATTATTTTAATTGACATATGTGTACAGTAATTGGGGGCATTGGGACAGAAGAAGGGGAAGGGTCTGAGCACTGGAAGGCAACCAGTGACTGCCTACTATGCAAACTCTATTTAATGAGCATCAAAGTTAGAAGATGAAAAGGTATGTATGTAATCTCTGGGGCTTTATATTTTATCAACAAAGATTAGTGTTTTGGAGAATTTCAGTCCAAAAATGTATTAATATTACCCTAGTCTGTCTTCCACACCATGGCCAGAATAGCTGTTATAAAATGCTTTGTTCCCCACTGAATATTGGATAAAGGTCAGACCCTTTAGCCTGGTATACATATAGCCTTGGACAGTCTGACTCTAAACCAACCCTGCATCCTTAACTCTTGCTACTTCCCTTCCAAGCCCATTCACTTGTGGTTTCTTATTTTATACCATTTCTCCCTCTGTTCCCATTATCTAGAGTCCTTACCTCCTCACTGCTATCTGCCTAAGGCAGAATTAATCGTGTGCCTTGTGTATATTCTCAAATAACATTGTATTCCTTACACATTCCTTAACACCGATAATTTTTTCCTAACATTTATCATAACTCATATGTCTATATTCATGCAATTATATGATTAACATTTGTCTTCCCCACTAGATTACAAGCTCCAGCATACAGAAATCAGGTCCGATTTATTCTCCCTTGTATCTTTAGTGCCTCACAGGTGGTAAGTGCTCAATAAATATCTGTTGCTATTGAATGTTTTTAAAAATAGAAGAGGCAGTGTGGCCTAGTAGTTAAGAATGCTATCTCTGGAATAATATTTCCACAATTCAAATCCCAGATTCAATTCATCATTTACCATCTGGGTGACCTTGGGCAAACTCCATAAATTCTCTATCTCCTCACATCTATAAGATGGAAATAATAGTACATATTTCATAGGGTTTTTTTTTAATTGAAAATGAGAACATATATGTGTGTGTGTGTATAGTCTTTAAATATTGTGCCTACCATATAGTAAGCACTCAACAGTTAGCTATTATTGCAATTATACTTACTACTTGAGATAGGAGTCCATGTGTCTGTCTTCCTGCTGGCCATGCACTTCTTTAAGACTATAGCTGTCATCATTAATGATGCCAGGGCCTAGCCTAAAGCTCAGCATGTCATAGTCATTTAGTAAATGCTTATTGAACTGAATCGTTGTCAGATTTGAAAAATGCTATTTGAGGTTGGTCCGCGTGCAGTGGTGTTTGCAACTAATTGATCACAACCAGTTACAGATTCCTTTGTTCCTTCTCCACTCCCACTGCTTCACTTGACCAGCCTTAAAAAAAAAAAGAAAAGAAAAGAAAAATGCTATTTAAGTTTTAACCGCTAGAATAGTTGAGTAATAATGACATGTCTTCCCAAGTTCTACAGTCTTTACTATTTATATTATTATGAAAATTAATAGCTCTCACTTCTGTCATTTGCTATGTGCCCCGTCTATTCCAGGCACTAACGATACATGAGTTATTTAATTTCTGTCACAACTTTGAAGTATAGGTTTTTAATCGTACAGAGACACTTGAGCCTCAGAGAAGTTCAGGGACTTGCTGCAAATCAGGCAGCTAGCAACAGGGAGAAAGAAAGTTCAAATGGATATGTTGTAAAATAAAGTGTTCACTTATATTTATGACAATGTAAGTGGCTTTTAATTCATTGAAAAGGTGCATTTTATAAAATCAGGTAACTGGTAACACTTCATAGCTTTGTCACAGTAAGCAGCACCTAATGGTCTCCTAATGGAGACCTCACTGACTACTGACCTTGTAATTTCCAGTCAGCTTTGTGACTGGGGTTCGTTAGATTCATGGTTTGGCAAAAGGAGTGCAAAACATTCCGTCAGCTTTCCTTGTTTATAGTAAGGGCTACGTTAAAAGAAAGCTTGGATTATGAATAAATACCATTTGTTTTATCCCTTTAATCATTTTTTGGCAGCCATGCTCACAACACACATTGACAAATACACAGAGATGTGCTGTCCTGTTCCCCAAACAGCACCTTGAGAAGAAAGTGTAAATGTAACATCCTTTCACTATTGCTGGTTGAAGGTGGGAGATCCTCCCTGCCGACCCCACAAATGTACCTTCACTTAAAGATTTATCATAGAAATGCAAACAGATCTCCAGATAATTATAGTAGTTACTATCCACAATCATAGATAAAAGAATGATTTCTGGAAGTTTTCCAGAGGGAGCAGCTCAACTGTCACTGAACAGTGTGAGAAGTCTTCGAGCACAGAATCCTGAGCATTCTTATGTTTCCCTGAGGAGTTAACTTGTGTTTTTTGGGGAAACCTAGGCTGCATTATTTCCTACCCCCGTTCCCCATATTTATGCTGAGAAGAATAAGACAATATTTTTAAGAACACATGAATGTCATTATCAAAAGATATTTTCATGTTCAATTAGTGCTTTGGTGAACTTATTTAATTAATGTTCAGAAAAGTGGTTATAAGTACTTTTTGAACATAGTATTTTGCTCCACTTACATATAAAGAAACCTGTAAGGAAAAACTGGTTATAGTTTTATAATACGTAATTTATAAGTAGATTGGTCCAACTGATTCGTCAGCCATATATTTGGGGCAGCAAGGGAGGGGAAGAATAAACAACAAAGGAATATATTTGTTTTTACAAGGAAAATATTATACTGAACATTCATTAATCACCTCTTGTATGTCAAAGACTTACAGGCAGGAGATAGAAAAATGAGAAAGGCATACTTGGGATCACTCGCTCTCATGAGGACAACACGTGTAAACAGGCAATTACCACACCAGAATACAGAAGCTAATAGTGTCTGCTACCTTCAAGTCCCAGCCCTCTCTAAAAAACACTCGCCCCCTCCTCGCCTGCCTCAGTCGCTGAATGCGGCTGGACAAACCCACACAACTAAGCTCGCTCTAGAAGTGGCTGTCAACTGAGAGTGCACATGCTGCTCGTAGTCCTGCTGCTGCTTCCCGTCACTCTTGCCCTCTTGGGAGCAACTTGTTCATACCTCCTCCTTGGCCCTTGGCCCTTAAATGTTCAATGTCCCCACCTTCACCCCTTTACACTCAGATGATGACCTTCCTTCCTGTTTCACTGAGAACATCAGGAGAGAACGTCCACCTGCTCCCACCCTCACATCCATCCACTGCCTGCCTCCGTGCCCACAGTGTTCTCGCTTCCTTCCTTCGGGTCAGGGTGGATGGGCCCTTCCCCTGTCTGGCTAATCCCAACCCCTTTGACCCACTCAAGAACTCTCCTCCCCCAATTCCCTCCTTCCTCTTCCCTCTCCTGGGTCATCAGTTTTAGGTCTGTCTACTGAATCATTTCCATTAGACTAACAATGTGTTGTAATGTTTTCTATCTTATTTAAAAAAAAAAAAAGCCCTCTCCTTTGACTCCACAGCCCCCTTTAGCAATCACCCCATTCCTTTGCTGTTCTTCACAACAAAGTGCTCAGAAGAATTGTGCATGTGCTACTGTTCTCACTTCCTCTTCTCTCTGAAATCCACTCTAGTTAATCCCCACTACAACATGAAGCAGCACATTGCCAAATTCAGTGGTTAGCTCTCAAATTTCATCTTATTCACTCTGTCAGCAGCATTAGACACACTTGGTCTCTTCTTCCTTTTTTTTTAATGACAGCTTTATTGAGATATGTAATTCATATACTGTAAAATTCACCCTTTCAATGTTACAATTGAACAGTTTTTAGTATATTTAGAGTTGTGCAAACAGCATCACTGTGCAACTGCAGAACATTTCCTTACCCTCAGAAGAAACCCTATACTCCTTTGCTGTTATTTCCCATCCTACATTCCCTTGTAGCCACTAATCTACTTTTTGTCTCTGTAGATTTGCATGTTCTGGACATTTCGTATAAATGGAATCCTACAACATGTGTCCATTTGTTTCTGTCTTTCACTTAATGTTTTCAAGATTTATCTATGTTATGTCATCTAACACGACTTCGTTCCCTTTTATGACTGAAATTATTCCATTGTGTAGACATACCACATTTTGCTTATCCACACATCAGTCGATGGACATTTGAGTTGTTTCTACTTTTTGACTGTTCTGAATAATGCTGCTATGAACATTCATACACAAGTCTTTATGTGGACACGTGCTTGCAGTTGCTGGGTGACATGGTAGCTGTATGTCCTTGTTGAAACGCTTTCCCCTTGCCTTTCAGGACACTCTCTTAACTTTCTCTCTACTTCACTTCCACTCTTCAGTCCCCCTAGCTGGGTCTTCTGTCTCTGACTTCTAAACCTCAAAGTGCTCTGGGAATCAGTTCTTCATCCTCTTCCCTTCTCTATCTAGATTCACTTCCTAAATGATCACTTTCAATCATTTGGTTTTACACTGCCATCTACATATGGATGACTCCCAAATTTGTATGTTTAGTTCAGGCCTCTCAACTCTGACTCCATCTCCACCTGGCTATCCTATGGGCGTCTCAGCCTTAGCGTGTTCAAAGCCAAACTCCCGATTTCCTCACCACAGCCCGCGCCTCCTGCTCTCTTTTCCAGCTCCATAATGGCAGTTCCGTGCTTTCAGTGCTCAGGCCAACCTTGTAGTCTTCCTTGACGCCTACCTGCCTCATACCTCCTGTCCAAACCATCAGCAAATCCTGCCAACTCCACCTTTAAAATGTACCTAGAACCTCATCTCTTCTCACCATCTTTCTGGGCAAAGCCACTGGCATCTCGGTTACCTCCTAGCTGGTCTCCTTGCATCTACTTTGGCCCTCCCACAATCTTCTCTCCATGCAGCAGTAGGGATCCTTTTAAAATGAAACTCAGATTATTGTCACTTTTCTGTTCAGTACCCACCAAAAGTTTTCCATTTCCTTCAGGGTAAAAGCCAAGGTCTTTCACATGCCTGCGGGCCTACCTGGCCTGGGCCTCCCGCTGCTCAGCCCCTCTGTCTGCTGCCTCTTTCTCCTCATTCATCCACTCCGCTGTGGAGACGACCTTGCTGGTCCTCAGACTCCCTCATCACGCTTCCTCCTCGGGACCTTCGCCCTGCTCTCCTGGCTGGAACGCCTCTCGCCAGACGGCCTCCTGGGATACTCCTTGATTTCTTTGAAGTATGTGATCAACACCGCTAGTCGCCTCCCCAGTTTCAGTCTCCCTCTCTTCCGTGGTAGTAGGAAACTGGATTTTTAGCTGGGGACATTGCTACATGAGACTACTTCCCCTGACTTCCCTGGCAGCTAGGTATCACCCCGTGACTAGATTTTGACCAATAAAAGTAAGCAGTTACGTTTTCCTTTAAGGGTGGGGCACGCTCTTCCTTGGGCCTCCCTCCGTCCTGCCGTGTTTACAACAGGAACTTATGTCTGGTTAGTGGAAACAGACAACGAATAAATATACATGTCTGCTGTTTCAGATGGTGTTAGGTACATTGGATATAAATAAAGCAAGATCAAGCAAATGGGAAGTGGCGCGCAAGGCAGGATTTTGTTACTTGCTCGTGTCAGAGAAGACTTCACTGACAGAGTGATATTTGAGCAAAATCTTGGATCAGTTAGGATTAGGTTTTCTTGTATATAACATAAACCCCCAAACAAGATAGAAATTTATTTCTCTTAAATAAAATTTGTACGTCATGGCTGGTAATGAGGCTCCATGGGGTTGCAGGAGACCCAGGATCCTTCAGTTGACAGCTCCGCACAGCTGCACTGTGATCCCCAGGGCCCCAGCTGTCGCCATCACACCAGCCATCCCTCTGCTCTCCTATGGGCCAGAGAAAGCTCCTGGACTACCAGTACTCACTCAGTTTGCCCTGGGTTTGACAGTTCATCTTCACTGCTCATCTTCACTTTGGTCAGGAGAAAGAGATGTTCATAACCCATTTTCCTACTCTCTTGTTGGACAACCTTGGACAAATCATTTCAGTTCTCTGGGCCTCTGGACTTTATTTCTGAAATGAGGATTGGGGTAGATCATGTCTTCAACCCTAAAATTGAATGCTTCTAAAATACTCATCTAATTTCTTTATTTTCCACCTAAGTTTTCTTGCATGAATATGAAACTTGTATTGGCTAGATGTGATCAAGCAATTTAGTTACTTACGCTAAGTTTGCTTTTCGTGTTAACGCTTATTTTCAAAAATCTCGAAGAAAAATTACTTCTTGACAAATCTAAAGCTTTGAATCAGCAGCAAATGTTATTCTAAGGGATTTTTTTAAAAACTCCCACCTGCCTGAGCTCCATCTCAGATATGCTACCTGTGACTGGGAAGTAGGGGTGGTGAAGGAATTTAGGGAGGTGTACTTTTTAAGGTCTCCAAAGAATATTCTCATGTACACCCTTGGTTGAGATTCACTGTTTATTCAGTAGTCTCCCTTTGGAAAGCTTCTAGAGAACACTTTGTTTTAAGGCCCCATCCCCCTATGTAATCCCATTCTCTAAATTAGCAAGAGCTTGAAGCCAAAGGGTTTCATTTGAGATTAGATGACAGACTTAGAGATAAATGATTAAATTTTTAAAAGCAAAATTTGTATTACTAATAGATTGGTGCTAGGTATCTTATTCTATTTTTTGAAGATGAGACCATCTTAAAATATTTATAGTACTGACTGTAAAAGAATTTGGGTTTTGTTTTGTTTTTCTTGAGACAGAGTCTCCCTCTGTCACAGTGGCAGAGTGCAGTGGTGACATCATAGCTCACAGCAACCTCAGACTCCTGAGCTCAAGCAATCCTCCTGCCTCAGCCTCCCAAGTAGCTGGGACTATAGTCATGTGCCACTGCTGCCAGCTAATTTTTCTATTTTTTGTAGAGATAGGGCCTTGTTCTTACCCGGGCTGGTCTTGAACTCCTGGCCTCAAGCAGTCCTCCCACCTCAGCCTCCCACAGTGCTAGGATTACAGACGTGAGCCACTGCACCCAGCCGGAATTTGTTTTTTCACTTCTGAAATTCGTGAGTGTTTTAAGTATGATGATAATCCTAGTTTTATTGGAGGTGTATATCTAACTCCTTACGCATTTTTGTTTGCTAACTGAGCTCATATTATATGCCATAACAAACGTATTTTATGGTCTCATTAAAAACTTGGTAGAGCCCGAGAGGAGTGGCTCACGCTTGTAATCCTAGTGCTTTGGGAGGCCAAGTCAAGAGGACTGCTTAAAACCAGGAGTTTGAGACCAGTCTGGGCAACATAGTAAGGCCTCATCTCCATCTCTACCAAAAAACAAAAAAATTAGCCAGGCATGGTGACACACACCTGTGGTCCCAGCTACTTGGTAGGCTGGGATGGAAGGATCACTTGAGCCCGGGAGGGGTGAGCTATGATCACACCACTGCACCCCAGCCTGGGTGACAGAGTGAGACCTTGTCTCAAAAAAAAAAATTTTTAGATATTAATATTTTAATGGCTGAATAACCCTTCATCATAATTTACCTATTATAGTAATTTGGTTCTTTAGAATGCTTACATTTTTTTCTATTATAAATAAAAAATGTGATGAACATATCTTTCATCTAGTTTTGCCCTCAAATCTGACTTTCTCCTAAGGCTATGTTCCTAGAATGGTTCAGCGGGTGCCAGAGAGATAAATTAAAAGAGGCTTTTGACTACTGATAAAAAAAAAAAGAAAAAAGAAAATGGGTACATTATGAGAGGTAGTATGACTTTCATCAAAAAATGCCATTTCTTCTTGCAATTCTAACATTGAACATGTAACCAAAAATAGAGATTCAGCACAGGTCCTGAGGCCTATCTGGGTTCTAACCGTAACTCTGCCACTAACTCATTGGGACAAATAACTCAAACTCTTTGTGCCTCAGTTTCGTCATCTTTGAAATGGCAATTATAATAATTCCTGCTTCCTTGGGGGGTTGTGAGAATTAAATGGGTCAGTTTATATAAATCTCTTGGAACTATGCTTGGCACAGAGCAAGTATACAGTAACAGCAGCAGCACCAAGATTTAAGAGACTATTTTCTAATTTTACTTTCTCAAAGGACATTCCTTTGTTTCTATTCCCATGGCATCTTAAATACTAAAGTACCTCATAATGCTACGGTTAGAGCTACTCCAAACCTGCAAATACATGCATGGAATGTACTCTAGGATTCCTGGAATTATTTGTATTTTAGTTGTGCACATAAATCGCACAGCGTATACCTAGATCTTTATCTCAAATAGCCAATGGCAGAATTCTCATGAGCAAAGTATTTTTCATAGATGGTTTGGGGGATTTTATAGTTTTTGCCTTCAAGTACCAAAGTTACTAAATGACTAAAGAAATGAAGAAATGACTAAAATAAAGAAGCAAAGTGTGTTGTGAACACGTGGATGTCAGTTATAACTCCAGTGGAAAGAGAAAGCTGACCACCCTAGTCTGCATCCCAAACCCTTGGCCATTTTCCTGCTGCAGCCACATGTTACTAGGGAGGCTGCAGCTGGGTGTCCCCAGGCACGTTCACTCCACGTGTTGCAGTATGGCTTTTGACCCCTTTTGGAGTCCCTGCCCAGCAGAGCTTACCTGAACCCGATGGAGCCACTGGTGACTCTTGCCTAGACAAGGCAGGCCTAAATGGCCTCCTTAGCCCACTTCTGCTAAATTCATAGCTTATCTTGGTCCATTATGTCTTAATGTGCCAGTGCTACAAAGGGAGAATAGAACCAGAAGAACAGTATATACAGATATGTTGCCTCAATACAGGTTTCTTCCTTCTTGTCCCTCTAAAGTAGGACTATTGATCTTTTGAACCAGGTAACCCTTTTTATGGCAGGCTGTCCTGCGTGTTGTAGGATATTTGGTCACGTGCCTGGACTCAGCCTGCTAGATTCCAGTAGTCCACACCCATCCCCACCGTGATAACCAAATATGTCTCCAGACAAAATCAGCTCTGGATCAGAAGCATTTCTTTAAAAGCTACACCATGGTAACATGCCCACTTGTATCTCAGCCTTGGCTGACTGCTATCAAATGCTCCTCCTCAGAAAATTCAGTGATGAAAAGGGACTGTGAGTGCCACCTCCAAGCTAGAGTGTGTTAGAGCACACACCAACACTAAACTATGTAGACCCTGACATGGACACCCAAAAGCATAAAAATAAAGCTATGCCCTCTACCTTTATTATAAGGCCAAGGGTAGTATAAATTTATTTGGGCTTAAATCATGAGTTTCTAAAAAGCTCATTTCCAGCTAAAGAAAATGGTCTTTTTCCTCAGAGTTACTGCATGTGAACTAAAATTAATTACATCAGTGAGACAGACAGCAGGTTTTAAAATTTTACCATGTTGTTTTTATTTTTCGTATAGTCATCGCTATAGTGAAGATGTCTCCAAGATACATCTTCAAGAAGAGATACCATTAATCATCTTTAAAAACTTTCATTCCTTTTGAAATAATGCATGTATATTTCATAGTTCCGGTAGTCTGAGAGTTACTGAGCTCCTTTTTTCCCCTAGCAATTCTATTCTTTCATAAACTACATGTATTTTCACAAGCTCGGTTCTTTGTACTACTTTGATGTATAAATAATGAGTTTATACTTTAAAGTTCATGGTTAATGACAATCATGTCTATGTTATTTCTATAGAAATTATATTATCATAGGAGTATTCTTAGACAAAATGTAGCTGATATACTTGCTATTATCTGAGTTCTAAGTCATTTGCATTATAAAGGCTAGTTAAATATAACCTGACAGAATGAAATAAGCTGCATATTACTTTTTTTACCTTAGAATATTTCACCTTTATATAATTTTGGGGTTCTATAGTCCATTCAGGAATTTATCACTGAACCTAAAATGTTGTCTCCTTGTTTTAATACCATGAAGTCTTGCCAAACAACTACTCTTGTGTTTGCTTTAATATCAAGAGGGAACTAAGTCTAAATGTGAGATTTTTATCTAATTAGTTTGATATCTTAACTGCTTTTCCAGTGCTTTTATTGATTTCTTTTTATGTCTACTCCTAAGAAAAATAACTACATTCAAAAGGAGACCCTTTATGAAATATATAATAGCATATATTTATACTTGTCACGTTCTCTTGCTGTTTATCTTAATATTTCTTTTTAAAAAGTAATCTTGGTGTTCTTGAGAATTTCTAGGAGAGTAAATTTTAAGTTCCTCACCACACAAAAAAATAAGTATGTGAGGTAGTACATATGTTATTACTTCAATTTAGCCATTCCGTAGTGATTTATATTTCAAACATGTTGTATCTGATAAATATATACAGTATTTGTCACTAAAAAAAAATAATCTTGGCAACTATTATGGACTATAGAAATGTTTTTGTAAGCTCATAATTTTTTAAATTTTTCCTTGCTTTCCTTGATTACAAATGCTCTTTAAAGAAATGCCATGAACAATTAATTGGCAATAATGAAATCTGGGCAAATTTTACATCACAACAATAAAAGTTAGCTTTTATTGAGTGTTCACTTTGCTCTATGCTAAATGTAACTTTTTGCCAAATGATGTTCATATATTTTGTGTGTACTGTTTTTTATGAATAATTAATAATAATTTTAATTGACAATTCATAATTTTATATATTTACTCATATATCATTTTTATGTAATCCTCATAGAAGTATGAATTTATTCAGTATTTATGTTCATAATTGTTCCCATATTAATTTTTTTAATTGTTATACTAGCCTTGAGGACAATCAGTGTCTTGAGAATATCTTACAGTTGAAAAGTGTGTTGTCTGACAATAATTATTTATTAATGGATCCAAACCTTTGCTAGACTATATGGTAAAAATGTTAATAATAAAACGAAGAGGAAGAGAGGAAGGAGAAAGGGGAGCAATAAGAAGAGGAAGAGGCTGTAACCTCTATGTCTAGAGATCTGGTTGAGACCATATGACCTAGAAACATGAGACAACCAAGATTAAGGTATCAGGCAATGTGTAGTCAAGGGTAGACTATGTGGTGGCGCATTGCAGGAATTCCAAGTTGGGAAAGGTCACTGAGATCTGAGGTTAGTTCTGGAAACTCCATGGGCAATGGAATTAGCCTCACAGGGTGTTAGGATTAGTTTGCTGTTAGGCAGTTGGTGAGCGGCCAGTGATGAACAGGGGATATTCTGGGTGTAAGGACAAGCATGAGAGAAGTCCTAGAGAAAAGAAGCTTCCAGTGTAACAAGTACAAGGGATCCAAGGGTTTGGATTTTTTTCCCTGCAATTCTGACATCATTTTTTTAATACTTTTTAAAGAAAAGAATATTGATCATATTCATATTTTTTTCTGATCTAAAAATAAGAGAAGCATGAGGATATTTATGGGGCTGGAGGGAGCATAACTTCACATATAGTCTGAGAAGTCAGTACACCCAGTATTCATTTGGGACATGTGTTGCCCATGCTTCCAGAGTTACAAGAGAACTAAAAAGATTGTGTTTTTCCTGTTTATTACCTTAACCAAAAATTTGTTAGACCATATTTTGCCCTACAAAAGAGGATTGCTATGGAAACTATCAGCAAACTCATGTATATTTTGCTTGTTGGGAGTAAATACTTATGGACACCGTTCTAACATTGACATCCTTTATTTCAGTGATTCTCAGCCTTTTTTTCTCCTGCCTCTTTCCACTGTTTTTTCTTTCCTTCACTGCAGGGTGCCAGTCCGATATACTCCCATCATCTCTTTTTACATAGAATGATTATTCTAAAGAGGGGTAGGCCTGGGGAAGATTTGTGTCAGAATCTCAGAGAAGGGTATATGGGGTATATATGGTTTGAAAGTTCGCCTTGGAAATATTGGTATATCCCCTCCCCATGCCCTTTGCTATATAGTAATTTTATATGTATTTTAAATTCCATGCCTAGCTTGTTATTTTTCTGGGGTGTTATTAATACATTGGATTATTAATAAATTGGAATAAATTATCTTTTTTCAGAAACTTAATTTGAAAGACTGTTAAATTTATCTTTCTTGCTTTCTCTCTCTCTCTCTCTCTCTCTTTTTTTATTTTATTTTATTTTCTAGATCCCAAAGTCCAAGAGTGAAGGATCTATTCAGGCCCACAGGGTACCACAGCCAGAGCTATCCGATGGCATTCCCCAGGTCAGCCTGTGGCTACGTCGTAGAAAACCCTGCTTGGAAGACGTGAATTCAGCAGAGGATGCAAGTGGCGCCACGTTGGTATCCAGGTTGGCATGTTCTCTTTGTCTACACAACACATATTGCATCATCCACTCTGATCTGTAGGCCCGCCATGTAGGTATGTCTGCATGTATCTGTCACTGGAGTCAATAGGATACAGATCAGTAGAAATATTTACAATTCACTCTAAGTTTTAAGAATTTTCTGACTGATAGTTCTTATCACAGAAGCATTCTCAAGTTGTTATGTGTTCTGGGTTGAAACACGTCTTTAATCAGTAGGACTATGCTGGGCTCACAGGTAAAATTAAAAAGTTATTTTTTGGATGCCTTTTCACAGTATGTTCAATAGAAAACATTATCTGCAATTTAAAGTGGAGATCAGAGTTGTCCCTAGAGCCACTCTCACAAACTAATTTTGAACATTGTTTTTTAACCCTTACGTTACATATAACACCTAAAAGCAAAAGCAGACTTCTCTGGAATACTTGAAGAAAAAGATGTGCAATTTTCTTTAAATAGGGATCTGAAGCTCATTTACTACTTACTACTTTATTTACTACTAGCATATAGAATTTTTCCTGTTAATAATTTTTCATCTTTTATTATAACTTAATCTATTTTTAAATAAAAACTGTTATAAGTATTAGGGAGTTCTAGGGAATTGAAAGATGTTTAAGGCATTAAGTAGAGACAGGAGCTTGCCACTTTGGGTTGCCTTATAGAAGGATTGAATTTGAGCTGGATACAAAAAGATGAAGATAATTTAGATAGGAAGAGAAAGACAATAAGGGTATCATAGATAGGCCCAATTAGGAGGCATAATGGGTGTTTTGGAAATATGAACTGGAATTAGTTGGAGATAAGGCTGGAAAGGTGGAGTGAGGCCAGGTCATTGAGGATCTTGAATGCCAGGCCCAAGTATTTTTGCATTCAGTCTTTCATTCATTCAACAAATCAGGCAGATAATCTCTGGTTCCAGGAACTGTTTTAAGACAAGACATGCAACAGTGAACAAAGCTGATCAGGGCCCTGTTAATGAACCTTATATTCTAATGAGGAAGACAACAGACACAAAAAGCATGTGAGGAAGACGATTTCAGCTCTAATAACTGAGGTGTGTTAAGAAACTATAACAGGTTAGTATAATAGACTGACTGAAAGATCATTTAAGTTTGAGTAGTTAGGGAAGACCTGATCTGAGACAGGAGGAGGAGGGGAGAGTCTGTGAAGATCAGGGAAAGAGCATTCCAGGCAGAGGTAAGAGCAAATGCAAAAGAACTAAGGTAGAAGAGGCTTGGTTTCATCCTATAGGTAATAGGAAGCCAGTGAAAGTTTGAGCTGGGTAGGGGAAGGTGATAGGTACGATGGAGAGTTGGGATATTAGGAGAAGTAATCTTCCATCAGTACCCAGGATAGATGGAGAGGCAAAGTTTGGAGGCAGTTACAGTGTTGGTTCCTTCAACAAATATCAATCTTGATTGAGATCTAGTTATGTGGCATTTACTGAAGAGACGTAAGTCCTACACTTGGGGAGGCAAAAGAAAAGCAAATAAAATTTTAATAATTATCTTTAAAGACATGCTTACTAAGTGCCTATTGTGTACCAAACACTGTGCAATGGGCTGGTGACAAAATTATAAATAAGATTCAGGTGCTCCTCTCGAGAAACATAAAATACAATTCGCAGGGTGCTGTGCAAGGACAGAGGAAGGGCGCAGAACCAGGGAGGGAGACGAGGGTTAGAGCAGGTTTCTGAGGGAGGGAGACTTTTGAACTAAGGCTAGTAGGATAAGTAGAAGTTATTGGGCAGAGAAATAGAGATAAGGGTGCTCCTGGAAGGAAAAGACGATATGTGCAAGGACATTCAGGGCGGTGAGGACAATTTGGAGGAGAACTGCAAGTGCAACAGTAGATTCAGAACATCAGGATTTTAGAATGTAGAGTGTAGGGGAGGGTAAAGGTGGGTTAGGAGACTAAGCTAAATAGGTCAAATTATGAAAAGCCACATCCCGTATTAAGGAGTTCTGATTTTCTCTTGGAAAGAGTGAGGAGTAATTGCAGAAATATAAGAAAGAAAAGTGACTATATATATATGACAGTCACAGAAGCTGTGAAGGCAAATGATATAAACAGACTTGTATTTTATAAAAGATCCTGTGACAACAATGCAGAAAGAAAGAGGGACGAGTAAGAGGTACTGGGAGCCCAGCAAGGAGGCTGTTGGGGTAATTCAGTGCAAAGCAAAAGCCTCCATGAAGTCATGGTTGCTACTGAAAATGAGGAGGTGTGGACAAGTCTTTGTCCCTGAAGCAGCAGTCCCCAACCTTTTTGGCACCAGGAACCGTTTTCATGGAAGACAGTTTTTCCACGGACCAGGGAGTGGGGGGATGGTTTGGGGATGATTCAAGTGCATTACATTTATTGTGCACTTTATTTCTGTTACTATTACATCGTAATATATACTGAAATAATTATACAACTCACCATAGGTTGGGGACCCCTGTGTTAAAGGAGTGTGAATGACGAGGCTATTGCTTCCAGGAGGACTTTGCCCAGAAAGGATTGGAGTTTTTTAATGTTTGTTTTGTTTCACTTGGAGTATTAAAATATTTTAATGAATAAAATGTAGGCAGGTTTATATGTTTAATGGGCAGAGCCAGTAGAGAGAAAGAAGGTGATGTTGCAAGCCAGGAGAGAATTAGAGCAAGTCCCTCCAGGAGAGAATTCAAAGACCAGGTGGCAACACTCATGCGGGGCAGATCGGGCTGTCCACAACGACAAGGACGCTCTTCCCGTTACAGCCTCTGTGAACAAACAGTGCTGGGCAGTGCACCATCTGCACAGCGGAGGGGAGGTCATAAGCTGTTGAGGAAGTAGCCTTGGCCAATAAGGAAAAGTTAAGAAAAGAATAATAGATACAAAACACTGGGTCCTTTTACAGTTTTCTTCTCTAGTTCAAAAAACCAGAGACCAAGTGGATAGGTGACAAAAGCTAGTGTAGATGTTATCTCACCAAATTACTTTGTAAAGAATTATGTCAAGAATGCCTTAAGTGAAATAATGAAAAGAAAGATTCAGATGTTTGTTGTTTATATGATTTTTATTCATCTAATCAAAAAATGAAGGGGAAAAAGTTCCCTTCTAAACATAACAAGAAAAAAGCTTTCTGTTTGGAGGATGAATTTGTGTTTCTGAGACATATCAAGAAGCGAGATGATGGAGGGAACGGACAACTAACCGTTGCTCTAGCCACTGTTTGTTCCTCTGGTCAGCGTGTTACAGCCTCAGTTAAAACAAATACTTATTTGTCAGCTACTCAGAAGGCTGAGGCAGCAGGATTGCTTGAGCCCAGGAGTTCCAGGTTGCAGTGAGCTATGATGACGCCGCTGCGCTCTAGCCCGGGTGACAGAGTGAGACCCTGTCTCAAAAAAAAAAAAAAAAAAAAAAAAACGCAAATACATGATTGTATTTACGAATTTCTTACGTACTTCCAGTTTTTTTTAAAGTACAGCCAGGCAACTTTAAAGGTTTAGGGAGAACAACGTCATCCATGTTAAACCTACCCACCATCACACAAACTTTTTCAACTTCCTGTCACTATCCATAGATTTGTTGTATCTGCAAAGAGATTTTTGCTTTTTACTTTTGATTTACCTCCTTGTAAATTGTGAGACAAATTATCAAAAGAAAATTGGAGATAATTAAATAATTTAACTAAAAATAAATTTTAAATCCTTTATGTTTCTTTGAAGTGACAAAATAGGTATTATACCACTTTTCATTTCAAAAATGAAATTATGAAGCTGTTTTCATTTGCGGTTACTTGCCAGAACAAGTTGTTGGCTATTAAACAAAATACACACACACTACTTTCTCTAAATCTTCTCCTTAACAATTTATTATTTGCCCCAGTCTTAAACACAAAGGTTGGCAATATGTATCGAGTATATTTTTATACCCCTATTCTTGCATACAATATTTGCCTTGGCTTGCCAACTTTTTTCAAGAAATTCTTAAGAAGCATTTAAGCTGGGCTTTTCCTAATACTTTTTTTAGTTGCTCTTTGAAAAAAAAAAAAAAACACAATTCAGCACAATCTATTTTTGTTTGGCCTATAACCTGGTAAGTCTGATTTATTTTGCAAGCAGAAAAAATAAAATCATTCTGTTTGCAGTTATTAAAATCAGTGTAACACATTTATACATGAGAGTTTGGTTTTCAGCAGAATCACCACATTGGTCTACAACATAGATAAAACTGGCGAAGAACCTTTACGTACTGAGATTTTCTGAATAATGAAGTGTCCTATGATTTTTCAACAATAGGTAAAGGTTGATTTCTGGGGCTTTTCAACAAGAGCAGTAATTTTTGGCTGTTAACAGTCTGTTTTTGATAACTTTGAATTTTGTGGGTCTAGACTGTGTTGCAGGTTTTTTTTTTCCCAGATTGACTCTCTTCAAGCTTTTTTCTTCTTAGTTTCAAATCTTATACATAGTCTCATTACTTCTTGAGATGTAATGGAAATATGAATTATTATCAGCGAATGTTCATTATTTTTCTATTCAGATAGTGTCAGTAAAAATAAAAGCTTAAAGGAGTAACACATTTTAAAAATGTGACATTTTGAGAGTTCTGAGAAGAGTTGGATATCATTTACTTGTTGGCTGATTTCTGTCTTAGAATGTTACTTAGATTAATAACTTATTCTGTATTTCTATAAATTTAAAATTGGCACTGAGGCAGTAATCATATAAACAACAATCATTTTTCTAATCTTCATAGAATCTTTCTCTCCATTAGAGTGGCTTCAAGAGAAAAGTTTAATAATATATATCTCTTGATTATGCTAGAGCTCAGTGGAATGATCTACTTTATACTGAATTCAAAGCCAGAGATGGAAGTTCTTAGTGACATTTTCATTTAATGAAAACATTGGTTAATCTAGCTGTAGCACCTAAAACTGATAGCAATTCCAAAAATACTGTTAAAATATATTTTTTGTAATAAAGATGTACATGGTACTAAAATTCACAATAGACTGAAAAGCATAATTTTAATCTGACATACATATCTTAAAAGAATGAGTATCTGTCCTTCTTCATAGTGTAAATACAGTGTACAAGTTTGGTGATTTTAGAGGCACTGGCAGAAATGAAGAGGTTATTGGACAGGTGTATCCCCTTAAGCGAGTTTTGAACATTCCAGTTCTTCTAACTACCCAAGGTATTCTTATCCCTTTCCTTTTAAAGACTGGGGAAAAAATAATCAGAAATACTAAACTGCAGGTATTGCCTAGTATGTTAAGAAAGAGCCCATTTAAAAATTTTTCTGGAAGGCAAAGTTACATATCCATCCTTAAAAAATAAAAAGAAAAGCTTTGCATTGTATGTAAAAGTTTGAGATGTTAAAATGACTCGAAGCTTCAGAGATAGTTATCGTATTTGATATCGTAATGATTTTTTTTGTGTTTCTAGCACTATATTATTATTTTCAGTATTTTTAAATTTTAGAACTTTAGTAGAGAACATGGTTAATATTTTTAGTCTATTAGATGTTAAATAATATTTATTATAATGTTTTATTTGAAAGGTAATATATTTACTTAAATGTGTTATTTTCTTAAAGGCCCAAGGAAAATCTCTAATTTTGTTCCAAAAAGTCAGGGTGAAGACTCACCCATATATTATATGATTCCATTTGTATGAAATATCCAGAAAATGCAAATTTATAGAAATGGAAAGTAAATTTGTGATTGTCTGGGGCTGGAATGAGGGAAACAGGGATTAACTGTAAATGGCCTGAGGGATCTTATTTGGGGGATGGAAATGTTCTGAAACTGATTTATCGTGATGACTACATCACTTGATAAAGTTACTAAAAATCATGGAATTGTAGAAATAGGTAGATTTTAAGATATATAGACTATACCTCAATAATGCTGTTTAAAAAAACACAAATGCAAAAAAATGTTGGGGTAAGGAAGAATGGATATGCTTTAACAAGAATGTCACTTGATTGCAAATTGCTAAAATACAACTATTGTTATGAGTAAATGCTATCTGCAGAGAGACTTGTGCTTGTTACATTTTAAGAGAATTTGTTCCTTCATACTTCTCTTTGAATATAACAGAGCATGGTGGCAGGAATAAAGGTCAGGTCCTCATGAAAGGTGATTCATGAGGAAGGAGAGGAAGAGGGAAAAAAGCTTTGTTTTCTCATCCTGGAAGGATTCCAGTTTATAGCTTACTGTGCTGTAATTGAAAGTTACTGAAGTGACCACTGTTTCAGGGAGACACAGAAACAGAAAGAAAAAGCTGCAACATCTAGGGAGTTTCACAAAAAAAATTATAGGTCCATTGTTTGTAAGCAAAAAAGTTAGCAGGTATGCTGTTATGATTAAGGTGAGCTTTGCGACTCTAGGAAAAGTGCCATTGGGTCTGTGAGTGTCTTTCAAAGTACCATAGACACACTGACAATTAACGAAAGTTTTGTATTTAGCTCTTACATAAAGAGATTAAGTAATGAAGAATGATTACAATGCTTTCATTTTCTATAATGTGAGTCAAAAAAAAAAAAAAGCGATCATGCCAAGTGTGTGCCTAAAATCATATGACGAAGAATATAGAGCTAAAGAAAATAACTTTGCGTACATTGCAGATGTGTTCTTAATTTGATAGATAAATGAGGGAAACTGCAATAAATCCCTTTTCAATGTGTATTAACTCATCTTGCCCTGGGAAACTGTGTTCTGGATGAAAGAGTTTTTCTATGCTAAAAGTACTTTCTTGTCTGTTTATTCCCTTCTTCAATACTTTTTGATTGTTTAGGGAATACATTCTTCTTAAAAAATTCAAAACATCACTGATAAAGCTAAAGTTCCCATTGATTCTCTTTCCGTAGGATTCCAGTTCACTCCTCTCTCTCTTAGGGGTGACTGCTATTATAGGTTTGGTCATCTGTTCTTCCAGACTTATTTCTATGTAGTTACACAGGAATGTGTCTCGTACATTTTTTCAATTTTTAAAAACCATTTTCATCTTATTAAATGTATTGTGATGCTTCACAGAGTCTTGAAAATTTCCCCAGTTGCCATATTGCTTCCTCCTACTGTGATGTTCCTTCCCTTTCCTTTCTGCCCAAAATGCAGTGTCGTCCTCCAGGTCTGCTTCCTTGACTGCCTGCTCCCCCGTCTGTCTGCTGTCCCTTCCATGGCTGATGTGGTGCCACAGGATGAAAATTTCTAAATCAGTGTCTCAGACTTGTACTCGGTCTAGGTCTCTAGTGTTTGCCAGGCAATCTTCACTTCAGCAAGTACCTTAAACTCAGTGTCCACACAGAACTCATTTTCTCATCTTTCCCTCCCAGCTTGGCCGTGTTTTTCATTCTCCCAACCACAAAACTCAAAACCTTTTTATATCATCAGTCACCAAATCTTTTCAGTATTTTTTTCAGTGTCTCCAACATCCCTCTCCCCATTTTTTCCCTTCATGATCTCAACCATAATTTAGGCCTCCATCACCTTGTGGTTAGATAATTATTATATTTTCTCTATTCCACTAACCTACCAGATTCATTTTCTTCACACAAAGTATCCCCATGCCTCTATCTTCGACTCTTAACTCTATATGATGGCTTCTAGATCTGTATTTGCCATCTAGAATTCTCTACTGAACTGTGCTCACAAGTCACTCTAACTAGCAGACGTGTCTTCTCTGTCCCTCAGATAGCCTACATGCTGCCCCTACCCCACCACCCATTCATAGCCAGCCAATTCCAGAATGCGCTCTGACAGTCTCACTGTCTCTGTGTGGCCCCATGCCTCCCCCACCCCTTACCACCTCTGCAGACACACAAGTTCAAACAGGTCCCACTCCTGCACAAAACTGTGTAGTGGCTTACCTGTGCCGAGACTACAAGACTCCTTGCTCTGTCCTCTACCTGTCTCTCCAGCCCTCTTTCCCCCAAGCTATACTTGCTTTTCTCTCATACCGGCAAGTCATTGCATAACCTACACTTTGAACTGTCCTGGTTCCAGATAGTCTCTTCAAGATCAGATCACGTGTCAGATTTTGTCTTGATATTTGCTTTAAAAATTATAATAACCCTACATGTAACATTTTTCGACTATTATCACAGTTTTGTCAGGTAGCACTATGAAAAGAATTTCATGTCTACAACGTGACCTTGGATGAAAAAACTATGATTCTGAGAAGGTTATACATTTCACAAATACTTGTCAAGTTAGGTGAATTAGCCAAGATCACATATTTAGTTGACAGGCTGAGATTAAATATAGATCTTCTGATTATTTAACCATTATTTCCTGCCTGGCTTCTACCTTGAGTTCCTTTCCTCTTTCATGTGTTTATACTTTGCTGTCTGACCTTATTGTGAGTTCCCGAAGGAGAGAGGGACTGTGTCTTATGTCTCCTTTGTGTTCATGGCCGTATCGAGTGGACATGTACTCAGTTGCTATTGCTGTAGTTGTTACTGTTGTGATATTGTCATATGTGCCCAATTTGGATTTGAATTCCCCTGTCAGATGAGAACACTGACTTCTCTTCATCTAGCTGACCTAGACCTCTCAGAGATTGAAGTCTGACTCGAAAATAAGGGAATTCCATGTGTCAGTTTTCTCTCTTGTGGTCCTTGGAATGTACTAACCCAAGAGCACCCTGTGCTGCGTACCCTTAGAGATAGCGCAGAAGTCAGGACAGCTGTGCCCTCTCGTTGTTCCCACTTAATATCTGTCATCTCATTTCTATCAGTGACATGCTGCTTATTTATATAGGAGAAATCCATTGTTTTATAAGGTTCATCATACCTGTGTGCAACTCTCTGCACTTGTGGCAGAATGTGTGTGCCTTGTGACATTTGCCAAAAAAAGAATATTGCATACTTCAGTAACATATTACAAGAGTACATTTCATAAGAATCAAACTTGCAGCAATATTGATAAGAAATATTCAACATTAACTGTACCCATTGTCCTTCAAGCTATCTAATCTGCAATTAAATATGACTGTCTTCATTTCTGAAGTCCAGCCAGTAAAAAAAAGCAGTCATAACTATCCTCTGTTTGTACTTCATAAAGACCACTCCATAAAGAACACTTGCTGAACACGTGTTCATTCCCTATAGTGTTTCACTCTCTGCTACTTGGAACCAAGTCAGGATTTTTAACTAAGTGAAGCCAAAATAAAATTAGGATTCTTAGCTACAATTTTCAGAACTATATCACGTACAATATAATTTGAAAAATTACCAAATATCATAGCAGTCGTTCTGCTGACTGTGCAGGGTCGACTGCCATAGAGCTCATATGAGCGAAGGAGAGTCTAAAGCCACCTGTGAAAAGCTTGGTGACAAGTTTCAGAATGCAATTCCCCTACAGAGCTACCATTTCCTGAGTTGTCTCCACTCTCTAGCCTTCATAAGAAATTTATAGAAAGGTAGACTTGAAAAGGTCCCCAACGTCCCAGACTGGATTAGAAAAAATATCTAACTGTATCTCAGCAGACAGTTTTGTAATCTTTTCTTGACCACCACTAGCTCCCATGATAAATACCCCAAGGTCTTCTTCGATAAACTGTTTTATATAAGTTAAATATTTATTAAAAATATTTACCAGTCTTGAACTTCAGTCTCCTTTGAAAATGAAAGTTTCTAATATTTCTTTCAGTATTTTGATTATTAAAGTACAAATAGTTCTGTATCCATTCACCAAAATCTGCCCCTCAGTACAATTGCTATGACTACTCAAATTTTGACATTTCACTGGGATCTAAAATTAAAAATTTTTTTCTAGTACTGTTTACAGTATAAGTAGTTGATGGAAAAAATAGGTAAGTGATTGTAAGGAAATTTATTGTCATATCTTCAGATCATTTCTAGTGGCATATAGATCACAAGAGTGTATCTGGACTGCTGTGGTCTTTGCTGGATTTATTTTAGTAACTCTAAGTCAGCAAACTCTTACTGGGCACAACCTATGTACCGCACGTATGCATTGGGCCCTGAGGAGCCAGAGAGAACTAAGGCATGGTCTCTATTGTTAGATGTCTACCAGTCCATTAAGTGAGATAAATTTATATGTGGTTAACAATAATAGATAATAGAAGGAGTTTTTAAAGTGGCATTATAGAGATGCCATAAAGGCAAAAAATAAAATTCAAGGCCTTCAAGGCCTTTAAAAACCCAGCTAAGCCTACCTTCCTGACTTACTGGATCTGTCTTCTACAGTTCTTCATCCTATAGCCAGGCTACGTGACAGCCACTATTTCAGATGTATCCTGGTGGTTTCATACCTCTGTATCTTAGCTATCATTTTCCTCTTTATGTGGAGTGCCCTTTTCACTGTTGATGGTCTATTTATTTATTTCACAATATTATAGGGGTACAAACATTGTGGTTACATAATTTGCTTTTGTTCAGTTTGAGGCAAAGTTATAAGTGCGCCCATCACCCAGATAGTGTGCATTGTACCCGTTAGGTGTGAGTTACCCATCGCCTCCGCCCCCCCCCCCCCACCAGCTTGATTTCCATTGAGCTTTACTTCCATATGTGCACGTAAGTGTTGATCCATTAGTTCTAATTTAGTATTGAGTACATATGGTGTTTGTTTTTTCCATTCTTGCAATACTTCACTTAGAAGAATGGTCTCCAGTTCCATCCAGGTTGTTCCAAAAGATATTAGTTCACTATTTTTTATAGCTGAGTAGTACTCTGTGGTATACCGCATTTTATTAATCCACTCATGTATTGATGGGCACTTAGGTTGTTTCCACATCTTTGCAATTGTGAATTGTGCTGCTATAAACATTCAAGTGCAAGTGTCTTTTTTATAAAATGGTTTTTTTTTCCTTTGGGTAAATACCTAGTAGTGGGATTGCTAGATCAACTGGTAGGTCTACTTTTAGTTCTTTGAGGTATCTCCATGCTACTGTCCATAGAAGTTTTACTAGTTTGCAGTCCCACCAACAGTGTATAGGTGTTGCTTTCTCTTTGCATCCATACCAGCATCTGTTGTTTTGGGACTTTTTGATAAGAGTCATTCTCACTGGAGTTAGGTGATATCTCATTGTGATTTTGATTTGCATTTCCCTGATGATTAGAGATGTTGAACATTTTTTCATGTTTGTTTGCCATTAGTCTATCTTCGTTTGAAAAGTTCTGTTCGTGTCTTTTGCCCACTTTTTAATGGGGTTGATTTTTTTCTTGTTGATTTGCTTTAGTTCTTTGTAGATTCTGGTTATCAGCCCTTTATCAGATATATAGCATGCAAATATCTTCTCCCATTCTGTAGGTTGTCTGTTTACCCTATTGATTATCTCCTTGGCTGTGCAGAAGCTTTTTAGTTTGATCGGGTCCCATTTATTCAGTTTTGTTGTTGCTGTGATTGCTTTGGTGGTCATCTTCATAAATTCTTTGCCTAGGCAAATATCTGTTACAGTTTTTCCAACATTTTCTTCTAGAATCTTATGGTTTCATGGCTTAGGTTTAAGTCTGTTATGCATTGTGAGTTGATTTTTGTGAGAGGTGCGGATCCTGTTTTAGTCTTCTACAGGTGGCTGTCCAATTTTCCCAGCACCATTTATTGAATGGGGATTCTTTTCCCCAGTGTATGTTTTTGTCTGCTTTGTCAAAAATCAGATGGGAATATGAGGATGGTTTTATGTCTGGGTTCTCTGTTCTGATCCATTGATCTATGTCTCTGTTCTTGTGCCGGTACTGTGCTGTTGTGATTACTCTAGCCTTTATTATAGCTTGAAGTTTGGTAAAGTGATGCCTCCTGATTTCTTCTTTTTGCTTAAGGTGGCCTTTTCTGGTTCCATACGAGGCATAGAATTATCTTTTCTAGATCTGTGAAAAATGATGTTGGTATTTTAGTGGGGATTGCACTGAATCTGTAAGTCACTTAGGGTAGAATAGACATTTTAACAATGTCGATTCTATCAATCCATGAGCATGACCTGTTTTTCCACTTGTTTACATCCTCTCTGATTTCCTTCCTCAGTGTTTCATAGTTCTCCCTGTAGAGGTCTTTCACCTCCTTGATTAAATATATTCCTAGGTATTTTCGTTTTCTTTTTGCTGTTGTGAAAGGTATTGAGTCTTTGATTTGATTTTGAGCTTAACTGTTGTTGGCATATAGGAATGCTACTGATTTGCATACATTGATTTTATAACCTGAGACTTTGCTGAATTTATTTATAAATTCCAGGAGTCTCTTGGCAGAATCTTTGGGGTTTTCTAGATATAAGATCACATCATCAGCAAAGAGCGATAGTTTGATCTCTTCTTTCCCCATTTGGATGCCCTTGATTTCTTTCTCTTGCCTGATTTCTCTGGCTGGGACTCCCAGCACTATGTTGAATAGAGGTGGTGACAGTGGGCAACCTTGTCTGGTTCTCGTTCTAAGCGAGAATGCTCTCAATTTTTCTCTGTTCAGTATGGTGTTGGCTGTGGGTTTGTCATGTGGGTTTGTCACGGCTTTTAAAATACTGAGATATGTTCCATCTATGCTTATTTTGTTAAGAGTTTTTATCATAAAAGGGTGCTGAATTTTGTCAAATGCTTTTTCTGCATCTGTTGAGAGATTCATATGGTCTTTGTTTTTGCTTCTATTTATGTGATGAATCATATTTATAGATTTGCATGTGTTGAACCATACTTGCATCTCTGAGTGAAGCCTACTTTATCGTGGTGGATCGTTTTTTTTTGATGTGCTGCCTTAAAGAGTGCCTAGGTCATGGTGCCTGTTGAATGCATAAATAGGATATATGCTTTACTTTTATAAATAAAGTTTAAAATAACTGACAAACTGATAAACAACTGTATTAGATCTGTAACTCATACCAGGTAGATTAAATATTTAAAGGCAAAAATATTAAAATATGGGTATATATGTTACATTTGGGCTGGAAAGGAGTTTCTGAATGTAGAGTACTAAAAGAGGTTTAACAGTGTAATATTTTTGGAATTCTAAATGTCAAAAATAAACAAAAGCCCAGAAACAAAATAAATAATATGCTGATAAAAGCATTTGTGTCATAAAGAACATTTAGTATTCTTTGTATATAAAGAGCACTTGTGAAACAGTAAAAAACACAATAGAATAATGAAAAAATGATATTAATGGACAATTCATAAGAGTAGGAATAAATACAAAAGGTTTATAAATACATGAAATAATGTTCACCCCAACTAATAAATTTAATCTGCAGCTACAAGGAGCTGCACATATCCGTGTTTATGAACATAGAAGGAAATAAGCCCTTGTTGCAGGTTGAAGTACAAGTTCTGCAATTAAATTTGTCACTATTTATCAAGCAGCTTAAAATGTGTGTTTTCTTTTAGACTCATTAATTCTTGCAGGAAAGTATTCTAAAGAAATCATTCTCAATGTGCAGAAGGATAGAGCTCCGAAGTTTTTGTTCACAGCATTTTTATTTTAATAACCTTTCTCCATCTTCAGTGTTTAATGATATGGATTAATTAAATAAACAATGACAAATTTACGTTTTGCTGAATAACAGCAGTTTTCAAACCTTTTGTTTGAGGACCCTTTGGTATATAGTCGTCCCTAGGTATCTATTGGGGATTGGTTCCAAGACCTTTCTCAGAGACCAAAATCCACAAATACTCAAGTCTCTGATATAAAATGGTGCAGTATTTGCATATAACCTATGCATATCCTCTTTTATACTTTAAATCATCTCTAGATTACTTAAAATACCTAATACAATGTAAATGCTATGTAAATACTTGTATTGTTTAGGGAATAGTGTCAAGAAAACTCTGTACATGTTCAGTACAGAAGCAATTTTTTATTTTCAAATATTTTCGATCTGCAGTTAGTAGAATCCACAAATGCAGAACCCATAGATATGGAGGGCTCACTATATTCTTAAACGTTACTGAGAACACAAAGGGTTTTCATTTATGTGGATTATATCTATTGATATTTACTGTATTTGAAATTAAAACTAAAAAAATTTAAAAATATATAGAAAAATGTATTTATCACTATTTTTTAATTATAATAATTTTACCATAAACATATTTTTATGAAATATAACTCTGTTCTCAAAAATGAAAATATATTGAAAAGATTTCATTGTTTCACATTTTGCAAAACTCTTAACAGCTGGCTTAATAGAAGACAGCTGTATTCTCCTGTCTGCTTCTGCATTAAATCTGTTGCCATAGCAGTCATTATGTAGCCTTTGGAATGTTTCACTGTACATCCATAAACAAATCAGAGTAAAAAAAGCAGATAACATCCTGATATTGCTATGACAATAATTTTTACCTGTGCATCTACCCAAAAGAGTCTCAGGGACCTCCAAGTTTACTTGGCTCATAATTCGAGAACTACTGCTATATAATGCAGCCACTAGAAATATTTTTGAAGATTAGAAATGTTGTACTAATTATTAAATGAAAAATAATGTTACGAAACAGTATACACTGCATAAGCTCATCTTTTTTTATTGTGGTAACATACATAACATAAAATTTATCATTTTAACTATTTTTAATTATATAGTTCAGTGATATTAAGTACATTTGCATTGTCCTATCTTTTGTAATTATATAGGAATTTTTTTTTAGTGGGAGAATATAGTTGTATTAAACACTGGTTATGTGAATGATGGGATTGTGTTTGCCTTTTATCTTCTTGTCTGCATTTTGGTTTTTTGTTTTTTTTGTTTGTTTGTTTTTTGGGGGTTTTTTTTGAGACAGGGTCTTACTCTATTGCCCAGGCTGGAGTGCAGTGGCATCATCATAGCTCACTGCAACCTCAGACTCCTGGGCTCAAGCAATCCTCCTGCCTCAGCCTCCCAAGTAACTGGAACTACAAGCATGTACCACCACACCTGGCCAAATTTTCTATTTTGGACAGTAGATGGGATCTCACTATGTTGCTCAGGCTAGTCTCAAACTCCTGGCCTCAAGTGATCCTCCCACCTCACCCTCCCATAGTGCTAGGATTATAGACATGAGCTACTGTGCCCAGCCTTCTTGTCTGTATTTTTAAATTTTTTCCACAGTGAATATATACTGTATAATTTACAATATGAAAAATATTTTTGTCTTAAATAAAGGATAACAGATGCTTCAAGGAAGAAGTGGTAATTGTCAGATTTTAAAGAAATCGTGTAGAATGACAAATGAACTGGTTTTGGACTTGCAATTGTGACCTCACTCGTTCAGGAGGATAAAATCGTCTGGAGGAATCAGAATGGGCAGCATATGAGAAGCTGAGAAAGGCTGAGTTTTGCTTGGATGGATGGGTGTGGGTTAGGGAGGATATTCCAGGTTAGGAGAAATGCCTCTCCAGAAACAAGTGGTGGGAAAGCAGAGCAGGACAGGGGACCAAAGGTGTTTAGCCTGGGTCCCCCACACCTCTATATGAAGGAGAAGGTGATAGAGAGAGAGAGAGAGAGAGTGTGTGTGTGTAGAGAAGTAGAGTTGTAGAGGTGGGGCCCTGCTGAGTGCATACAGAATTTGGATTTTACTTTATAGGCTATGAAGGACAACCAAAGCTTTTTGATGTGATTAAAGCAGTATTTGGGAAGATCAATTCTGTACAATCTGCCTTAGGGTGGCAAAAACCAAAATCAGTAAAACCTATTAATATTAGGAAAAAGAAACTATGATGCGGAGGTTAAGTAAATCAGATTTAAATGGGGAGGGTGTAGGAAGGTAAGGGGGAATGGGGGTAATAGACTGATGGACAGAGAAGGGAGAGAGAGACAAGATTATCTCATTTAAGCTTTTTTTTTTTTTTTTTTTTTTTTAACGAGCAGTCCTTCAGCTATCACTTGGTTTGGCCAGATTCTATATTATTTGTCTGTTTCATATAGAGTGATTTGAAGTCTAGGATGATATTATTTTCAGAAGTACTTAGTTTTTGAAAAATGTTTCACCAAGCTGTTTCCAGCCTTTTAAAATTGGATTGATTTACATTTAAAAGTTGTCTTCCTGAAGTAGTATTTTGGAGAGTTGTTCTGGAATTGTAATTCATTTTCAATGCATTTTCTTTTATTTTGTATTTTTATTGTATATATTTAAGGTGCAAAATATGTTTTGATATACATATGTACACGTATGTTTATTAAAATATATTTTCTTTATTTAAATAATGAATTTCAGTGCCTATCTGGGGGCCATTAGTTATATTAGCTTTAGTTATTTATAAGTCTGGTTTATTTCCTAATTTATTTGAAATTTTTTTTCCAACTTATATATTTTCTCACTAAAATTCAATTAGAAAAAAAGTTTTTTGGTTTCATTATGAATTCTAATAATGCTCTGTATATGAATAGCACTAAGAAGAAAGGATACAAACATATACACAGTTATTTAATGCACTGAGTCTAGTTTTCTGAAAAGTTGAATTTAAAAGGGTTTTTAAAAAATGAGATCATTTAAAATACACTAGGAGTTTTGACTAGTACTTTAAGGACTAATACTATGATTTTTTTTTAAATGTGATGTGGTAACACAAATATAATAATTGCTACTTCCCCTTATTTTCCTTTTAAATATATTTTCACTTATTTGTTTATCGGATTGGTCAAAGAAAACCATTCCACTTTGTGTTAAAGTGAATTAATTTTACCAGCCAGTGTATTGACGTTGATAGATTTTTTGCTTGTGCTCAGTATTTCATGTCTCAGAAATATGAAAAGTTTACTTTATGTTTTATGGATACAGAATCAGCCAATCAGTTACCCTGTCACACTAAACAATTTTGGCGTTTCTCCAGGGAAGGTCTGCTGAAGCCTGCTTCTCCTCTGTCAGGAAGTATCATTTAACAGGGTGAGAGGTCACTGGGACAATTTAAGGCAGTTGATCTCAGGTGTGGTAGCAGCTGTTGTGTGGAACATGACTTATTTTATAAGAACAGAAACACTATTATCTGGACTCCTGAGGGAGATTTGGAGAAAGTCATGCCCAGCAAGTCCCATTCCAGGAAAATGTGCTCGAAGCACTTATTTATTGGCAATGATTGCTAACTGAGATTCCATCTGGCAAAACTGTGGATTTTTCCCTGTCCCAGAAAGTTGGAGAACAATTATGTAAGTCATCTCAAAGAATTTATTTTTAACTACTTTTTATGGAAAAATTGCAGTCCCTCACTTCTTATAAGAAATTCCATTTAAAAAAAAAAAACTTCTGCAGAAATTTCTATATAACTGTGCTACTTCATATACTATGATATAACTGCTTGTCTTTTGATTTGACATCAATACTTAATCTTTCTGGTGAATGTTTTAAATCTTATTTTCTATATTGGAAATGTTGGAACCAGTTAGTCAGGTGAAGAAGGGAACTCTGAATCGTGCACCTCCAGCTGTCCAGGCCTTTAAACTTCGCCGCTCTGTTAGCAGCTTTCTCCTCCCCCTTCACTGGCAGCTCTACAGGATTTTTAGAATCTAAATAAATTAATGCTGTGAGCATTTGGGAGTCCAGCAAGTCTAGTCGGATAGATTTTAATGAAATAAGCCCATACCCAGTTTTAAAAGCAAGATCCATCATTATTATTAAAGAGGTGTGTCTTTGGAAAAACAATTGTATAATTTCTGTCTCCGTGGGATTTTTTTTCCAACAATCTTATATAAACTAGATAAATCTAATAAATAGATGAGGAAGGTGTCCAAGAAGCATCTTCTTATCAAACTTGTAAGAAATTATTTTAATATATCATTATATCTTAGGAAACACATCAATCTGATTTTAAAACAATATTTGAAAACAAATTAACGTGGCCAAGAAATGTTCTTGGTTCTTTGGTTGTTTTTAATTGATGTTGAAATTAACATCAAATGCAGCCACATCATTTTTGGAGCCCTTGTTGCTGTTGATAGCACAAGGGCAAACACAGATATTACCAAACGCTTGGAATCTGCTGAAGAAGTTATGTAAGAAAATTAGAAATCTGCAAGCCAGCTAAAATGTGGAAAAGGAAAGAGACAACCTAGGAGAGACTGGGTAATGTAGAATGCCTGAAAGATTTCGAAAGTTTTAGATAGAATTTTTTTTTTTTTAACGTATCTGTGATTACATGTCATTGAATAACCAGGTAAGTTTATTTATTAAGTCAGTTATTGGTTAGCATTATTCTTCATTTGAACCACATGAGGTATCTAGTTTATCTTAAGTGTGTAGCCTTACAATGGAAAATGTTAAAAAGTGTATAGAATACTGCTTAATAAATGTAAATCAAATCAAAGGAGCTATGCTTCAGAATCTCTAGAAGAGAGCAATTGATAATCCATTAATTTGTAAATTAACTTATTAATTTAAGTGTTCTCTGTAAGGGTTGAAGGAAAGATACAGTTCTTGGAGTTACATTGCAGAAGGAAGACAACATGTACAGTAGATTCAAATAATAATAAAACCGTGTGGGGAAAAAAGTTAGGTATCATAACAGATGCAAAGGACTATGTGAGTTGAAAGAGGCAAGAGATTTCTTCCAGCTGGCCTCGGCCTGAAGTATAGGTAGAATTTTGCCTGGAAGAAGTGGAATGGGAGACTATTTCAGACAGAGGGAACAGCACCAGCAAATGTTTAGGATAGAAAAGTTCAGAGCAGATTTGAAAGTAGTGACCCAGGCACATCAGGAGTTCCCTTAAGAGGTATTAGCAGCTGAACTGGAGAGGTAAATTGGGGTTAATTGGTGGAGAGTTCTAATCATCACAGTAAAAGAACTGAGGTTTATCTAAGAGGTAGTTGGGAGCTATTGAAGTCTTTGAGCAGAGAGGTGAGTGACCAGATCACAAGCACTGGAGGAAATTCACTGTAATAGTGAAAAGTTTACTTTGGAGACAGGGTAAAGGGAGGCAGAAAGAACATTTTGAAGGTTGTCCTAAGAATACATATGACCTAGGCATACTGATTAAAGAGTTGTGACAAGACAACCAACAGATTTAGTTAAGGGGATGACAAGAGAGGGAGGAGTAAAGATGACTCATGGTTTGAATCTGATTCGTAAAGAGAATAACATCATTATCCAGAAGAGCCAGGAGGAAGAGAAATTTGGCGATCAGATAATTATTGAGCACTTATTATTTGCCAGGCACTATCCTATGTGTTTTACATGCATGACCTCATTTATTCCTCAGAGCAAACTCAGAGCTTTTAGACAACCTGCCCAAGTTTACACTGCCTGTCAGTGGTGGAATCAGGATCCAGTCCCAGGGCCGTAATTCCAGAGCCGGATTTATTGAATGCCTGTAGGGGTAAAAGAGGAGGAAAGACAAATGAAATAAAAGGAGAATGTTGATCAGGAAGGTTTGGAGAATTCCCACCCAAAATCACAGAGAACTAACGACTTTGAGAAAACTGAAAGTGGGTGTTTCAGAAAAGAATAAGAAAGGATCTAAGATAACATTTAGGTTTAGTAGTCAAAAGAGTATCCATGGCCTTAAAAAACAGTTTCAGAAAATGGTAAAGTTCACATTCCACTGGCATGGTTTGGAGGAGTGATTTTGAGGAAGTGGAAGCAGCAGCGGTGGCCTTTGGGGAAGTCCGTCAGTGGGAGGGAGGGAGGGAGGGAGGGAGGTGGCACTGCAGGGCCAGAGCAGGACTGCTGGGGACAACTCGTTAAGGCTGAGAGACACTCGGGTGCCTATCAGAAGGGAGAAGAGCAGGTAGCAAAGGATAGATTTAAGACGTAGGAGAGACCGAGCTTCTTCCAGAAAAAGGAGAAAATGATGACATCTGATACACAGATAAGAGGCGTGAGTCCTGTGATTGAAGACACTTTCTCGTCAACTAGGAAGTCAAAAAGAACGAGGCAAGATACGTGTTAGGATGGGGATGGCGGTGGTGAACAGCAAGAAGACCAAAGGCACTCACTCATGTCTGGTGATCTTGACTCTCTCAGTCTATTAGGAGGTGAAATAGTGACTGAGAGAGGTTTGGGTTTGTGGCACTGGAGATTTGCAGCAGTTGCCGTGGGAAGGCAGTGAACAGCTAGTTAATGAAAGAGGTTGCAATACTGTATTGGTTCCTGCTGAGGTTAAATATCATGAATTTTTAGTATAATTAGTTGCCAAGCTATGGGACTTTCTTTTGCAATGTGTAAAAGTCTGGCAGTAGACTGTCCAGATGGCAGGGCTTTTTTAAAGGATGAAGATGCAGAGGATGCTAGTGAACCCCTTTTAGAAATAACTAACTGCTCAGGAGAGCCGGCAATGTGCCTTTTCTAAACGCGCATGCCACGTTGGTTTGAGTGCAGGTTATCCTTTGCAGGCATTGCAGAACAGACCTAAACAGAGAGCTACATGAAAAGACAGAAGAATGGGGAGGGAGAGGTATGGGCAGTTGGGAGAGGTGCACAGTGAGGGACTCAGTGAGGAGGAAACACAGCTGGGGAAACATGATCAGAATATCCATGTTTGAGAAATTAGAACTGGCAGAGGTCACGAATGGCGCTTCCACTCCCTGACTGAAGAACTGACAAGAGGATGTTAGAAATAGAAATAATAAAGGTATTTAAGTGACCGAGGACCTGGCAGTGGCTGAGGTTAGAGAGAAGGGGCTGCGATTAGGTACGAATTCATAAGTGATCATCAAGTAATACCCGGAAAATAGATCAAAAACAAAAGAAGGAGAAATTGTTATGAAAGAGTTGAAGAGGTGTACGCTTAGTTGTAAGTTAGTGAACTTTTTAAAAAGCATTGACATTCTCACTGTTTAATATGGCATGCTAGAGGAATGTTGACAGGAAGGCTTAATTTATCAGGAAATACATGTGAAATCACACATCGAATGTAAATTATAGTTCACTTTAACATATTTCATACGTATCTAGTATACGTTGAGTATAAGCATGTAGTTACATTTTTTTAATGCTGAGTCTTTTATTGTTGAACTTTTATGTCTTTTTTAGCCAGATAGTATTGATGTGTTCATAAAATTCAGAAAAGACAAAATATTACTTTTGTCATCTGAATCTTAACTATTCCTAAAAATATTTGCATCTTATGAGATATTTTAAAAATTCACAAATAATAGAGTCAGCACCATGGTGTGTAGCAAAGAGTTCTTGAGCCAGGCAAGAGATGTCCTGAATCCAATTTCTGTTCTTCCACTAACTTTCCATGTAAATTTGAGCAAATTATTAATACTTAATTTTCTAGTACCAAGCTTACTCATCAGCAAAATAGATATCATGATATATAATCATGGTTTTCTACCTCAAGCAGTTATTTGCAGTGTTAAGCAAGAGTTAAAGGCATTTTGAAAAATAAAACTTATGTGAATATATAGAACTAAGTTACTGTTACTGGAGAAGCAAGTTGGAATTTGCATATCTAGAATCAAAAAAGAATCTATCAACAATTTCAATATAAATAAGTTTTGGAAGGAAATCAACTCCTGTTGTTTTAAAAGGCTGATTTTAGTTATTGGTAATCTATCATAATGTCTGAACATAGTTTCAGGAGGACTAATCTATTTTCAGAAACATGATAGATGATTTAGCCAGACAATGAAAATGTTTTTATTAGTAGGTATAGCAAAGGAAATTCAACCCCTTATAATAGGACCTTGTGTTCTAAATTCAGAATTATTAGTAGTCTATAAAAAATAGGGGAAAACTACAGGGTAAGAAGATACCCTTTTGAACCTACTATCCCCTACTGTTTCCGAATGCCATGGACTCTTGTCTGTCCTATCTTTTACTAAAAGTGGTGGTCTGGGTTATGTTGTAACTCTTTACAACTCTCATGATGTGAAAGAAATCTTATATAAATGTATTTCTGTCATTCTTACAATATATGAAATCCATGGATTGGCAATTATGTTCCTAAAAATAATACCCTAGTATTCCATACTGAAGAAGAAATTGTAAGGAGAGGTGATAGTTAGCAGGTTTTTCAGAAGACCTTATGGAAAAACTGATTTCGTGTTACCTGTAAGTTAAAATAAAATGAAATTTAACCCCCCCCCCATGCTGTTGATGTTCATGGAGGAAAATGGGTAAATAAACACATTCAACTTTATGAGAATAAAATGCAGAAATCATAAGCTGAAATAACTTCCGTGAGAGTAGACTCTTTGATCCCTGAAGGACTTGGGCAGAGTCTTAGGCACGTATCCTCCCCAGAAGTGGGAGCTACGTGCCTTAGGTGATGTCACCAGGGACTAGTAACCACCACAGTGTAAACAAACATCGGCAGGAAATAAATGTGGGTAGGGCAAGGGTCTAGAAGCATGCCTTCCTTCTAGAAAAGTCTCATGCCTTTCAAGGCTAGTGTATAATTTTTTTTTTTTAAAGGAAGAAAGGGGACACAACATAGCTCTTGCCTTCTGCCACAGAAACCTTTAGTTTTGTAGGCAGTGTCTTTCCTTGACAAATGGACTTCCTCGCTGGCAGTCTCTCTAACGTTGAGAAGTACGGGACTCTTCACTCTTGCCGCAATTATTGGTTGCTTGCCCCAGACTGACAAGCTTGTCTGTGGAACTGCTCAGAGGAAAGTTTCAAGTTACCGGAACTAGGCAAGCCCACTGAGGAGCAGGAGCAGGAGCGGGAGGAGGAAGAGGAGGAGGAGGAGCAGCAGCAGCAGTGCCTTTAGCACTGAGCAGCTGCTCCTCTGATTGGCTGGGTGGTTCAGCGGCTTCCCTGGAACAAAAGGTCAAAGTGGACTGCAGTGTAAATGTAGAGAAGCAGCCAATGAAACAGCACTGCCTGAAGAAGTTTGGAGGCTGCAAGCAGCAGTGCGCTGGCCAGCTGCAGAGCAAGTTGTTTCTCCTGCCGGGAGGTGCAGCCTCATGCCCCAAGCCAGCTTAGCCACTGTAGGAAGACGTTCACTGTACAGACGGCCAAACTTGTGGAAGACACAGTTGTGAGACTCCCTTGCAAATTTGCATACAAGAATGGCTTGTGAAATCATGCCTCTCCAAAGGTAGTATTCATTCCTATCTGTTTTATTTTATTCTGTTCTGTATTTTAAGTAGTATAAAGCCGTATAACTTTGCCAATACTTGGCATATTTTAGTAACATGCTGCAAAATGTGTAGAGTCTGTTGTACATATATTTCTTCCCTAAGACCAGAAAAATTTAAACATTATACTGCTCCTTTGCTAATGTTTTTGCCCAATTTCTCTTCTTTTGCATTCGGTTATTATTTTCAGTCATATCCTCCTTTGAATGGAAATAAATATAAGAAAATACCTTTAAAATCCAAAGACTGAAGAATATATTGAGCAGGTTTGTAGTAAAAGTGAATCAGCTTTTTAGCAGTGTTTCCACTAAGGCTATTTTAAAGGTGGTAATAGGCTGAAGACCTTTTTAAAATGCATCTTAGGATCTTTCTCTTCTGGAGTTCAGATCTAGGCAAGGATGTTCTATCAATAAATACATTATAATAAATGGGAATAAATATTTAAGGGTAATATTTCCTCTTGAATAATTCTAGATGGATTTATTACACAAATGGCATTTTTGAATACCTCTATGTAAGAGTGATTGAGCACAAGGCTTTGTTTTTTGTTTGTTAAATGATTGTAATGTGGATTGCTGTGGGGGGTGGGGGGGTGGTCGTGAGGGAGTTATACCAAAGCAGAGAAAGGTAAATTTAAACAAAGGGGCTTATTAAAATAAACACTGTTGGTGAACTAATAAGTCAATAATGTAGGCATGGAGAAAGTCTCAGAGTTGCCCAATGTCACATTTTATGATTTTTAAGATTACTCTTGCTAACCATATTTCAACTTTAACTGCTTTACATGCAGTGGCATTTTATTCCATATAAATACTTCATTTAAGAAAACTTTGGAGGGTTTCATTAGTGAAAATGATAAAAAATCAAATAGTAAACATGGTTTATGGATTGAAAAATCTTGACAAAAACTAATTTCATTTTTAAAAGCTATGTCACAAATATTTCACAGAATGTTCATGTTTTAACAATGAAAATAAGGTTAAAAAACCGTTTATTTGCAGAATTTTTTCTGCAGATACTTTGAGATAAACCGGTTTAGTTGTTTTTCTTTTGCTGTACTGACAAGTACATAGTAATGAGAACTTAATGGAGGTGTCCAAAGAATTCCTTTTCTAAAAGTTAATAATCCAAAGGAACAGAACATCGTTTATGGATAGAACTAAAAATTTTCTATATTAACTCAGTGAAAAGATCCAGATGCTTGAAGCTTCCAAGACACCAAAGCTAATGTACACTTTTTGGAGTCTTGATTTGGTTTCCAACTTAAAAGTTAGGGACTTTTTTTCTTATAATGAGGTCTGTTCTTAGGAGTCTCAAGCAAATTGTATTCTAGGTAAGAATATTGGCTATTATTGAACTCTGTAGTAGCTACTTGATGATATAATAACTGTGAAGAAGAAAATAGCTCTTTATACTGCGAAAGCATCGTTTAGGCAGTTAAATTGATAAAAGCTAAAGTAAAATCAGCATTATTTCTAGAAATTATTTTGTATTATTAGTCACTGTTAACGAGCCTATTAGGAATAAATCTTGGGATAATTTGAATTTGCATTCAGGAATTCCGAGTTGTTACTTTTGTTTCTTTGCATTACCACCCTGAAAAATACTATTTAGGTACCTTCACTGCCACAGTGTTTCCCTAGCTCTTGGAGTTTTCATTTCTCTGCAGTCTTCACTTCCAGCCTATGCCTACCTTTGATTATAAACCTCCTGAAGGCAAGGAGTAGGTTTGCGTTGTTCTCTTCCTTACAAGTGCCTCGCGAATTTAAACATTTATGCAGGAAACCTTCCTGCTCTTACATATAATTGTTTCTTCAAATCCCAGTTCAGTATCTTTGGTTCTTGATTTCTGTGACTTTCATGGTAATGATGACTATCAGCAGTTGCCTCCATTGTTCTCCTGCCTGAAGCTGGAAGATTGGAGAGCCTTGCAGTATTTGTGGGATGAGTGCTTTATTCCATTCTGTTTAAGAGCACCAAGGGGCTAGAAACTGGATGTGGTAGAATAGCAGAAGAATAGCTTTAAATACCAGTTAAAGAAATTCATGCCCACTATTTGTATTGAGCAGAGAAGTCAATGCTTCTCATACTTTGAGTGCATGAGAATTACCTGGGGAGCTTATTTTTAAAATCAATTCCTTCCTGCTGCCCTCCTTGCCTAGATCTACTGAATCTGAATCTGGAGGTGTCAGGGAGAGTATCTGCATTTTTAAAAGTTTCCTAAAAGAAAATCTGATACAGATGGTCCACACTTAGAGAAACACTGATCTAAATTCTAGTTAATGATTATAGTTTGTATAAAACTAGTGACAGCTGGCATATATAGGAATCTAACACTATACTACTCAACATCCCCAAATAGAATGTTTAATATCATGACCTTATGTGAGGTGTTTTTTTTTTTTTCCCCATAATCGGTGCTTTCATTTTTTGGATTCTCAGTTTTACCTATTAAAACAAAACATACTTACAACATTTTCTAATATTTTCTCTTTGAACACTATACTGCCAGTGATCTTAAGGTAATTAAAACACAGCTCTGCTTCAAAGAGGTCAGTAAGGATGCAGACACATTACCAGACAATTACAGTATCATGTGGTGAATTCAGTAGTACACAGTATGATTAGCATAATAATAGAGATGTGCGTAGATGGATAATATTACCCTATGTTTAATTTAACCTCACATAAGTGTATGATCTTATTAGAGGGCGTGTTTGTACCCTAATGTCTCCTTAACTTATAATTTTCATAAATGACTTTTTAGTCTTTCTTAGCGTATTGCGAAAGTGTGTAGAAGATATTTTGTTACTGCTAATCCATAACTGAGATGAGTGTAACAGATGAGGTTGAAAACTAAAAATGAAATAAAATAATTTGGTCTCCTTTAATGTATTTTGCTGTCTGTTTATTACTGAATGTAATTTGCAGAGTTTCCAGGATGGAGTTGACTGTTTAGAAACTCATGATCCTTAGAAAAAACATTGCAGAGGCTGAATGTTTAAAATGTGACCCTCTGTAAAGTACTCAGTTCTTAATGGTTCATGTCAAATGGCATAAAGGTAGGATCTTATTAACTGTCTGTTGAGATGGTTAAATTGTCCCAGTTATTTTTAAAAATACTAAAATATTTACATAGTACTTCTTATAGTGAATGATAAAACTCAACACACTGTATAGCCTTAAATGGATATTCTTGCCATCTGAAAAAGTTCCCAAAAAGAAATAAAATAATATTAGAAATAAGGAGAGAAACTATTTTAAATTAAGAATTGAAATAAGAGTTTCCTTTTGTCAGTTGACTAAATTTACCTTATGTTACTAATAAGATAATATGTTTTATCGGATTTCAGGCTTAGTTTATACCTCAGGCTCTTGGCATGATTCATATTTGATTGGGGTTTTTCTTTTTCAATATGTGGGTCTATAGATAAAGATCTCTATTTTATGTGTAGAAAGACTTAAGCAGGCTAAGATACAAAGTCTTAACTTAGTCTTACATCTTTGACAAAACTCTCAACCTTCCCAGCAGTGTTTTAATTTGCTAAGTTAACTTTCTAATAGCCACTAACTTAATTTGAATCCACAAAGGATAATGATGGAGGATGAAGTTATGAGCATGAATGATTAATGTAGATTCCTTTGGTTTTAGTGCATTGGCATCTACATTTATGTGTTAGCATCCTATTCTTTCCTGGGTTTATTTACCACAGTCAGAAGCTATGATTAAGAAAGTCTGTGTAATTCTCTTTTCATCTAGCAAATTATGATTTCCAATGTACGTTACCAGATATTTGTTTTACGATGGTGAAGCTCATCATAATTCCAAATTGCAGTGGCTTTTCGAAAAAGACTTAAAGCAACAGGACTAATAAACATGTATTGATCCAACTTTACTGATTGAACTAAAATGATCATGCTTCAGTGACTCATCTCAAAATTTCACTGTAACTTTTTAGCAGCAGAATTCAACTGGTCTTTCTAAGTACTGGTCTTTAGAATATCCTTTTGTGAACATGTAAACATTGACAACATGGGGATGATATGGTAGTTCACCAGGGAACAACCCAGGTAATGATGGTCCAGTTTGTCAGTCTTCAGTGTGGTCTTAGAGAGCCCTCTACTGCTCGTGGAGATGACACCTTTCTGTGAATTTATCTGGAAGTCCGTATTCCTTCCTTGTTGGCGCTCTGAGAGCATTCCTGGCACTGCCCCTCTCCTTCCACAAACACAGGCTAAGAAGGAGTTAAAAGCTGTCTGACTTCAAACCTGGATTAACACATATGAGGTTGTGTGTCTGAGTTTATTCATCACCAAGACAGCCTAAATTTGGTAGTAACAAGAAATCACTGAGAACAAATAAGATCAGGACACTGACAGCTAACTAGCCAGATGAATTTGGACAAGCCATTTTCATCAAATGAGATGATACCACCAAAGGTGTTTATTTTATGGGGGAAATTTTGGAGTTAAAGAATATGATAGTTTTTGGTTTTTTTTTTTTTTCATAAATGACGAAACAACTCAGGTGTAAAGGGTATATTGTTCTTTCTTTAGGTTTGTTATCCTTGCAATACCTTTTCAATTCCATGAACGCAAGAGTGCTTAACACAGTATAGGTGGTGCCGTATCATTGCATTCTGTTTCATTGCATGAATATTGGGAAATGACCTCTAGAATGGTTTGTGGGAAGTGCTATTGAAAATGGGATGGAATTGAATGTCTTCAAACTCTCAAAACTTTTCACCCTTTTTCCTATGAAACTTACATTTGTATGTGATGATCATAGTAAATTGCCAAAGAAATAGTTTGTACTGTATAAAACCATTTTAATTTACTATTTATTCTTCTTTGCAGAAGGACTAGAAATAACTTTTCTAATGGCTTTATTGAGATATAATTCACACCATAAAAGTCACCAATTTAAAGTGTACAATTCAATAGTTTTTGGTATATACATAGAATTGTGCAACCATCAATCTTAAAAGATTTTCATCACCCGAGAAAAGAAATCCTGTACTCTTCTAGCTTTCAAGTTTCAATTCCCCATTCCAGCACTAGGCAACCACTAATATGTTTTCTGTTTCTATAGATTTGCATATTCTGGACTTTTCACATAAGTGGAATAATATATCTATGTAATCTTTTGTGACTAGTTTCTTTCCCTTAGTATAATGTTTTTAAGGTTCATCCATGTTGTTGCATGTATCAGCATTTCATTACTTTTTATGGCCAAATAATATTCTGATTTACGAATATAGGCAGTCCCCAGGTTACAGATGACTCAACTTACAGCATTCTGTACTTACGAACAGGAATCCCAAGGTTCCCCGCAAGGATGATTTATAATTAAATAATTAAATTAATAATTTGGGAACTAGTTTCTTCCATGCATGTAAACAAACCTGCATGGCATTAGTGGTTTGTTGGCGCAGCATCTTAATGCCAGCAGCTATAATGATTTCATTGTTTATATGGTTGTCGCTTATGCACAGCCTCACATTTGTTTTAACTTTGTTATTTGATTTTGTGAGTCTGTGTTTACCCTTATGATTATGCCTCCAAAGTGAAAGTCCACTGCAAGTCCAGGTGAGCCTGCAGTGAAGAGAAAGGTGATTACAATGGAAACCAAAGTAGAAATAATTAAGTATTCGTTGAAAGACCAGATGCCGTCATTCACTGGGAAAGTATTAGGCTATAGTTGCTCAACTGTTGGAACAATTATAAAGGATAAAGTGAGAATAATGGAACATGTAAATGGTAGTGCTCCAATGAAAGCATCAATTATTCCTAAGCAGTGTAGAGGATTATTTATTGAAATGGAAGGGTTATTATTGATTTAGTTAGAAAATCAAAATAAGCATAACATTCCTTTTAGCCTAGCACTGATGCAACATTAGGCGTTAACCTTTAATATTCTTTTTTGAAATTTCTATCTCCTATCTAAACTTTTTGTATGAGTTTATTTATATGGTATGTTAGAATTAAAAGAAAGCACAATAGTTTCTGTAACATTATTATAGTACAGAGGTATTATTATTATTATTACAGTATTATACTATATTATTATTACTACGTGTGAGGCATTATAGTATTATTATCATCACCGTATATATACTGTTCGTCTGGGATCTATGTTACAAACAAATCTGACCTAAAGACATTCTCAGAAACGTATCTCCTCTGTAACCGGGTCCGCCTGTATAGCAAATTTTGTTTACCATTTATCAACTGATGGACATTTGGGTTATTTCCATCTTTTATCTATTTTGAATAAATGCCGACATCAACATATGCAGAAATAACTTTTGAGAATTATGAAAATGTAGACTCCATTTTAGAGCCAAATGGATCCTTAGAGATAAGCTAAGTCATTGCTTCCATTTTCCGGATGATTAAACTCAAACCCAGTGAAACAAAATGACTTGCCCAGTCATATATATAGAAACAAATGGAAAACACTCTACACAGATGTCTACATAATAGCCATTTGTATATAAAGTTGATCAGGACACATATTTGAGATTAACAGTGGAGTTTTCCCCCATTAGAAACTTAGTAAAGGAAAGAGTCTGTTGTTATCCAAAAGAGAAAAACCAGATAACTGGCAGGGGAAATTGAACTCCTGGCCTTGTTCCCGTTAGTACTGGGCTCTGATATATAGACAGTGCATTAGAAACTAAAAGTGACTCTAGACAGGACAGTGTAAGATGTTAGTCAAATACTAAGTGCCCAATAAATACTCATTGGATTGGAGATTATAGAGCAATTTAATAGAAACATATCAGAACACTATTCTCCACATAATTTCTACAGCTTTCCATTATAATTATTAGGAATTTTTTTTTAAGAGATAGGATCTTGCTCTGTCACCCAGACTGGACCGCAATGGCACGATCATAGCTCAAAGCAGACTCAAACTCCTGGGCTCAAGGGAAGCGATCCTCCTGCCTCAACCTCTTGAGTAGCTAGAACTGCAGATGTGTGCCACCATATTTGGCTGTTTTTCTTTTTTCTTTTTTGTAGAGAAAGGGTCTTGCGATATTGCCCAGGCTGGTTTCAAACTCCTGGACTTAAGCAATCCTTCCACCTCAGCCTCAGGAATATTCTTATACTAAAAAAAATTGCAAGTAATCTACTCACCCTTTATTATAAAAGCTTGTACTGTAGTGCAGAGGAAAAACAATTTGGAAGACTATTTCTGTTTACATTGTATAGTATTTAATATTTAGCCTGAGAAAGAAGAAATATTAATAGTTTTTATTTCCCCGAGTACTATACCCATTAAGCCAGTTTAAGAAAAAAGAAGTTTTTATATGTACATTAGATGTGAAATTTTCCTCCTGTTGCTTATTTCTGTCTTTTATAGTGATGGAGGATAAAGTCTGTATTATAACCATCTGGAATTAATTCTACTCTGTTGGGTTTTAGTAAGATGAAGATTTATTCAAAAAAGTTAATTCACCTTTGATTTTTTTTAAAAGGGACTTAGATTTTCTTATTTCTAGTGCATAATAGCAACTACATTGTATTTGGAGAATTGTTTTGTCATAGATACTGAGAAATAGTTTGTAGATAATATAAACATACTTCTCTCAATGGAAAATGTTAAGAGCGATGTTATATTCACTCTTCATTAATTTTTTAATAGATGTAGCCCAAAAGTGGATTTCTAATGAACGCTTCAGAGTATCTAGATTATAATAAACATTTCCAGGTAGCACAGTATCTCATCTGATACACTGAAGGAAATCATGACAAGTTCATTTTTGCATATAAAAATGGCAGATGAACTTTGTTTTGACCACGTATACATGAGTACACATTAAAAATTCTAAACGAACCTCTTTTGATCCATGCCCTTCTCTTGTAAAGAGATTCGCCTGTATCTATATTTCCAAATTTAAAATGTCTTCCAAATTTAAAACTACCATTTTGAGATGAGCTCTGAAATCAATTTGATTTCTGATATCAAATATAGATGTATAGTATTGTTGCCAAACTGTCAAATACTGGATTCCAGAAACTATACTACATTATAACCTCTGCACACATTATCCCACAACCAGATGTGGACATTGATTTTCGTTCTTGCATGAGAAAGACATGTTAGTGGGAAATTGTGGGACACAGAGGTGGTAAAAACAAGATAGGTGGAAGCCCCAGAAATTGATTTTTAAAATTAAGGGACCTAAATAAAGGGAGGAAAGGAGTTAATGAATACGTTTTATAAAACCTGTAGGGACTGGGGTCAGGAAAATATGGTATTTTCTCATCAAATATAGGAATAAAACTGGAAAACTGGAACTTACTAGAAATAAAAATGAAGAATTAAACAGATTTACTCAGATCATATTAAATGAATGGGACTAAAAGGCAAGAAAAAATTAAGGGTTTAGAGAAAGCATAAGATAATATATCAGTATTTTGCAGTCACCAATTTTGATGATGGAAAAAAATATAACTTCCCTGTCTAGGTTGAAATAACCCTTGAGCCAGGCACAGTGGCTCATGCCTGTAATCCTAGTGCTCTAGGAGGCCGAAGTGGGAGGATTGCTTGAGGCCAGGAATTCGAGACCATCCTGAGCAAGAGCGAGACCCCGTCTCTACAAAAAATAGAAAAATTAGCCAGGCGTAGTGGCGTGTGCCTGTAGTCCCAGCTACTCGGGAGACTGAGGCAGGAGAATGGCTTGGCTTGAGCCCAGGAGTTTGAGATTGCTGTGAGCTACAATGATGCCACTATACTCTGGCCCAGGCGACAGCAAGGTGAGACTCTGTCTCAAATAAAATAGAATAACCCTTGCGATTAAAATTAGAAACCAAACATCAGCCTGAGTAGACCGTCGACACACTGTGTTATATTTTCATAAGTGACTCTCCTTTGTTTTCAACTTCTTGACTTAAAAACTTAAGAGCCCGCCTCCTCCAGTGTCATCTAGTGCTGCAGTCTGGTGAGTCACTCCTGCGTCCCAGTGCTGACTCCCTCAGTTGCCACACCCACCAAGCACCCGTGCCTTTGAAGCACACCCTCTTCTCTTTTACTGAGAGGTTCTCCTCTTGTCCATTATCTTTCTCCCAATAATGCCTACGTGACCCTCAAAATTCACTCCCAGTGTGGCTTATCTAACTGAACCTCACCTAACCAGCCAGACTGCATACTGCTTCAGAGTGTGAGGGCTGGAGCTGGGACTTCAGACAGGCTTGCACGGGAATCCAGCCCTGCCTGCTTCTATGGCCTTCAACCAGTTAATTAACTTGTCTAAAACTCGTTTTTCTTATCTGAAAAATCTGGTTAGCAATACCTTCCTCCAAGGATGTCTTTGAGGATTGAATGAGATAACGTATATAAACTTTTACCACAAAGCCTGTCTTACTAAGGTGAGCTTTCAATCAGTGGTAGTAGGGGTGTATCCCGTTTTCATGATAATTATCAAATTTCAAGTTTCCATTTCTCTGCTAGCCTCTAACTTCTATGAGGGTTGGGACCATATTTTATTGGCCTGTGTATCTCCAGTACTTGTCATGGATTCTAATAAATAATATACACTCAAAAAAATATTCGCTGAATGAACACTCGCCCATGGTTGTGAAAGCTTCCAAAGCCCAAGCATAAGTTGACATCAAACCTTCATCCACTCTCTAGTTGCTGCTCATCATCCTAAAAACCAGTGTAAAACCATGACAATGTCAGAAACAAATCCTTGGCCCATTTTCCTGTGCAGTCCTCCTTTGGCAGAGGGGATATTTGTTAGGGGGAGGATGACAGGATAATTTGTATTGCCTTCTTCACATTTTTGTCTTCCTCAAGAATTCCACATTCAGAATTAACAGTTTGGGAAATTATATCTCTGTTAGATCGAAACCGTATTAACAACCCATTAAGAAATGTGTAATAAAGGTAATTATTGAAAGAAGTTAGCAAACATAATTTGCTATTTCCTTCTTCCCTTCTGCAAGTATCCCTATATTCTTCTGATTTTTGTTTCAGTACTGCGTAATTGAAAGAATTGCAACTTATTTGTTAATGTTCTAAAAATATTTTCTTATCAACTAATTTCAACTTTCCAAAAGACAGAGTTACTGTATTTTATGTTCTAAATTACTGCCTCCCTAAGGCAATCTTTTTACGTCTATAATAATGATAAACATTGCTTTTCTGAACAAGATCTCAAAGACTAATGAAAGCTTTCAGATGCCTTGAAAATAGTTTTGGGACTAAACCAAAAATTTCTTTGAGCCCTAAACAACCTTCGGGTTTGCAGTAAGGTGAAATAATTTTCTTTTCCTGCTCTCGAGCCAGAACAAACAGATACATGTGTGGCAAGGCCATATTCAAACATTACCTTGCCCGAACATATCCTTTTCTGGGTTCTCTGTGCACCACAGGTAGCACAATGTTTACATTACAGGCATAATGGCAGAACTCTCACCTATAACCGTGCAGTTGGAGAAAAGAAATTATTTTCTTTAAGGATGGAAGAAAATCCATGGCACAATTGTAATTCCCCTAAGTTTTCTATAGAAGGGAACAAAGTAATTCAGAATAATTAACATACAGAAATCTGAGAATGCTTCTAGTTAGCAAAATCAATTTTACAAATTATAAACTATGTTTTTAAAATATTTGACCAAAGAATAGTGTAAGCATTCAGCAAAATCTTGACGATACTGATTTTATGCAGTAGCCATTTACTAAACACATGCAGTGTTCTAGGTACCTAGCTAGGTGCTGGTATTACAAAGATAAAGACAAATCTGGACATGAGGCAAGTGTCTGAGCCCATGAATTTCATTGTTGTTTACTGAGCACTTGGTTATAGCTATAAACAGAGTGTCTCAGAGCCTGGAAAAAGCAGCAGCTCCCTCTCCAGGGTGCTGGAGATGACTTCCCAGATTAGATGACACTTGAGCAGAGACATGAAGTATTTACCAGGCAGAGAGAGGTGGAGGAAGCATTTAAGATAGAGGGAACAACATGTACAAATTGAGAGAGTTAAAAAAGTGCAATGAGAGGTCTAAAGAGGTATGTTGGGTTGAGATTGAGAAGGACTCCATGTGCCAGGTTTAGACATTTGGATTTTACCGCAAATGCAGTGGGGAAGCAGGAGAGGCTAGGAATGAGCCGGTATGGGCAGCAGGGAAACAGAGTATTGCCCCTGGGAAAGACAAATGCAGGGGAAACGGAAAGGAAAGATGAGATTCAAGAGATGTCTCTCTCTCTCTTTTTTTTTTTTTAAATCCATATAATTTGATGATCAACCAAAAATATGAGGGTGAAGCATTGTGTTAGTCTGTTTTGTGCTGCTGTAACAGAATGCCACAGACCAGGGAATTGATAATGAACAGAGATTGATTTTTTAACAGTTCTGGAGGCTAGGAAGTCCAAGGCGGAGGGCCCCACATCTGGCAAGGGCCTTCCTGATTCATCAGCTTGCTTGCTTCCCATAGAAGGCGGAAGTGCAAGAGAGGGAATGGAGGGGGGTGCAAAGGGGACTTAACTCATCCTTTCACCAGGAACTTGCTCCTACAATGATAACAGCATCGATCGCCTCTTATAGGTCCCACCTCTCAACACTGTTGCACGGGGGATTAAGTTTATCGCACAGGAACTTTGAGGGGACACATTCAAACTGTAGCAGGGATAAACTCCTTTAAGGAAAGCAGTAGGCATGTTAATGTGATGTAAATATTATAGCAAGAATGAGAAGTCTGTCCTGTGACTTCTAAACATGTCTCAGCCCGGGATGCCCTGAGAAGTGCAGTGTCAATCGATAGACAGCCAGGGTTCACTTTTCACCTTCTGACTGTAGGGAGAGGTGCAAAAGAAATGGAAGTAAAAGCAACTCGTCTTCCCACTCTTGCTTAAGAAGGCTATTCCTCTTCCCCCACACGTACACACCCTCACCCCATCCCGTTTCTTAGACATTGCAAGCTGTTAATCAGGAGGGCATTCAGAGCTGGAACTGGCTGGGTGGGCAGGATTGAAATAGAATGAGATGATTCTTAGTTTCCTATAAATACAATAATTCTTTGATTCCAGAAGACAGAATAGGAGATAAAGAATGCTACAGTCATAAAGTAAGGAGGAACCCACAGAGACCACGTCCTGTGCAAAAGGGTCTCCTTCATTGTCTCCCTGAGTCTCATTCTTGATACCATCCTGTGGTACAACCAGGGAAAGAATATTTAAAAGAAACTTGGAAATACTCTGTCAGCCCCCATGGCCTTCCAGAACTACGTCGCCATGCCCACTGCTGGGCATATCTGGACTCGTTTTCTCTCTGCTTTTCTTTGCCATCCAGACTGAACAAAATCTGTACTTCTTTGGCTTGGAGCTGATTCTGGCAGTACAGCAGAGACAGAAAGAGTGTTTTCTCTCTGTCCCGCAAGAACATAGATGTTAATTCAACGACATTCATTTGGTGCCTTATATAGCAGGCAAAGGAGATGTGTATTTACCATAGTGTCTTTTGTTTGTTTTTTTTTGAGACAGAGTCTCACTCTGTTGCCCGGGCTAGAGTGCCGTGGCGTCAGCCTAGCTCACAGCAACCTCCAACTCCTGGGCTCAAGCGATCCTTCTTCCTCAACCTTCCAAGTAGCTGGGACTACAGGCATGCGCCACCATGCCCGGCTAATTTTTTCTATATATTTTTAGTTGTCCAGCTAATTTCTTTCTATTTTTAGTAGAGATGGGGTCTTGTACCAGAGTGTTTTAGAATAGTGTTTTTCAATTGTGGATCCTGACATGTTAGTGGTCATAAAAACAACTTAGCAGGTTGTGACCAGTATTATTATTATAACAAGTAGAAAATATCCAAGCAAACTAAAGAATTTTGGAAATTCGTGTCCATTTTATGTGTATACATGTGTACTATCATGATGTAAAATGTGTTCCTAACTGAATGGTCATCAAAACTGTTTAAAACATTGTATCTGGACTGTTTATGAGGCTAGTTCATTTGAATGAGGGGTTAGATGAACTTTGAATACAGGCTTGGAAACCAAATCCCCATGTCATTATGGAAAATTGATTATTCTGTAATAGTCTTAGCATTCCTACAAATGAACTTTCAGAGCACAGCCTTTTTGTAAGATAGAGACATCTTTGTTAGGCAGGTTCTTGTTCCTGAATTTGGAAAAAAAAAAACCTTTTAGAAGACATATTAGTTTTCTAGGGCTGTCAGCAACATACCACAAACTGGGTGGCTTAGAACAACAGAAATTTATTGTCTCACGGTTCTGAAGGCAAATCTGAAGTCAAGATGTTGGCAGGGCCCTTCTCCCTCTGAAGGCTTCTGGAGGCAAATCTGAAGTCAAGATGTTGGCAGGGCCCTTCTCCCTCTGAAGGCACAAGGGCATGATCTGTTCAGCCCTCTCCCCTAACTTCAGGTAGTTCTTGGCTTGGGGCAGGGCAGCATGACTCCCATCTCCACACAGCGTTCTCCGCGTGTGCGTATCTGTCTCTGTGTCCAAATTTCCTCCTTTTATAAGGACATCAGTCATACTGAATTGGGGCCCATCTCGATGACCTCATTTTAACTTGCTCTCCTCTGTAAAGACCTCTTCAAATAAGGTCACATTCTGAGGTATGGGGGATTATGGCTTCAGTGTATGTTTTTGTAGTGAGACAATTCAACTCATAACAACATGTTTCAAATTTCCACTACTACATCATCAAAAAATGATAGAAATATTTTTCTGTATTATTGGCGGAAAAAATTCTAAATCTTTGGAAGTATTTTTGTTTTATCTATTTGTTTTGCCCTCAAAATAATAACCTCTTAGTGTTGGCTTCAGATCTTTGCGTTTATCCTTTGGTCAGGTAAAATATGTTTATTTGCTCTTGAACTACAGTAATTTGTTTATATTTCTACTGGCTAGGTGTTGCATTCTTAGTCACAAAGTGCAAATAATAAAACCGTAAACACAGCTGCTTGGGTTTACAAGGAAGAATGGTAAAATATCCTCCCAAACTTACAGCTGCAAACACTTAGCTACGAACTGATCTGCAAACTCTTAACATTTGTTTTCCAAAAAGAACAGGGAAATTTTATTGCATGTTCTCGAATGGGGCCAAATCAAAAGCCTAAGCAGCAGAATACTACTTCACTTTCTGGTTGGCATGAGGCGTGGTTAATGCCTGAGGCTGTGGATAAATTGAAAATGCTCAAATGTGGCACTTTGTTTTGAGCGGAAGGAAGGAAAGGAAAATGTGCTAACTTCACTTACCACTCTCCAGGAAAGTTCATCTAAGAAAATTCCTCCCCTTAGCAAATTTTGTAGCACTTGAGGAAAAAGTCTGAGTTCCTGAAAAAATGTTTACTTTATACTTTCTTTTCGCTTGTCCCTCACTTCCTCTCTCTCTCTCTTTTGCTTTTTTTTTGTTTTGTTTTTAAGCACCCATAGATTCTTTTTTAGTTTCTTCAATGAATAGAACATAATTCTTAGCATTTACTTATTTTTTTCTGTACTTTTCAGTACTTTAAGGAACACTTGCAAACTATTTTTTCTATCTCAAATCACTTGAAAATGTATTTAAAGTGTGTAACTAAGTATGCAAATTATGTTAATTTTTGGGTAGCTAGCCACATTAACCAATTAGAAAGTTGAACTAATTGGAACATTTATCAGAACGGTTGAAAGGGGAAGTGAATGGATTGGTGGTTTGATCCAGTAATTGAAGGTCCATTCTGAATACCTCACTCTGGGAATTCTCCCAACAGTATTTGTGTTTTCTTAGCTATGTAAAACGCCATGCTTTTCATGATTTCATTTAACTTGCTGTATAATTAAAATGGTAGGCATTGCATTCTGTGTCTTCAGTTTAGAAATTAGTGCAGCTCATGCAGAGATTGAACATCTATGTGTCATTTATTTATATGCATTTACCAATGATGAGCCATATTTTAAAAAGTTAGGAAGCCGGCAAAACTCTAAGTTATTGTCATTCTCAGTTGCAGCTTCTTAGATTTGGACTATTATTTGAGTCTATTTGGTAAGTGTTCTTCCCACAGGCAGTTGTTTTGAGAATAGTGCCACGTATCTGAGAACACTAAGCACCTAATTGCGTGCCATAAGTGAGGTGATTGGCCAAATCTCTTGGTATATGTTTGAATTTAAAAAAATAGCAAACTAATTGGCTGCTTAAACTTGGCCATTATTCAGAGTCATCAAATAGGAAAGAATTAAAATGTGGGGTTGGTACTGGTAACCAAGGAGGAAATCGAATGAATTCCAAGTTGTTATAGTTGGTCATTGCCTTAATTTCATGACATACACTCCTTCATTCACAGTGCATGTGCTTATTTTTAAAATTAAAGTGAATTAGAATTCTCCATTTCAAATTGAGGAAAAATTTATGACAAATTATGCTCAACTTAGAATTTAGGCAAAATCATTTTGTATCATTGGACATGACTGAGATTGTCATGCTGATTATTGACTAAATGTAATACTGAGTCTGTTTCATTTTACTTAAGTTTCAGTGCTTACATTTTTTTTAGAATACTTAAACTGATCAAAATTCAGGGACATAGTCAAATTAAGAATTTTTCTTTTCATTGACAAATTTTTGTGCAAATGTCGCCTGAAAAAATATTTGCTTATGATTAAAACCTTGTGTTTCTATCAAGAGACATTCTGACATGATGTCAGTATATTTTAATAAATTAATCACCTTAAAAGTGCTGTCAGGCATAATGCATTATGAATGGACTTTGACTAAGGTGATGCAGAGTTGCTGTAATCAGAAGTATGACAAGTAGCTCATAAAGTCTGCAAGATCTTGTGGCTGCTGGAATGCACCCTGGCCATCGAATAGATTTTCTTCACTGACCTTGTCATCTCACCATATTTTTTTTATTTTTAAGAGACAGGGTGTCTGTCACCCAGGCTGGAGTACAGTGGCAATCATAGCTTGTTGTAACCTTGAACGCCTGGTCTCAAGCTATCCTCCCACTTCAGCCTCCCAAGTAGCTGAGACTACAGGCACATCTGCTGGCAAATGCTACCACTCCTGGCTAATTTTTTTTTTTTGGTAGAGCCAGGGTCTGACTATGTTGCTGAGGCAGGTCTTGAACTATTGGCCTCAACTGATGCTCCCATCTCAGCCTCCCAAAGTGCTGGGATTACAAGTGTGAGTCACTGCACCTGGCCCTCACCATACTTTAATAGGTTAAAATTGAAGGGAAGATAATAACAAAAATGGACTAACATGTAGTACATTAATTTATGCATCACTAGCTGTGTCATGTAGATGAATTATGTACCCACTCTGAGCCTGCTTTTCTCATCTGAATAAGAGAGGGAACAAGGGACAAGTACCAGAGAGGATTTTACGATGATCTAAATGAGATAATTAATGTGGGGCCTGTGGGAGTACCCTCAATCATAATTGATAATAAATGTGTGAGGGAGGGAAGGTATAAAGGAAGAAAAGATTTTGATTGCCTCTGTTTGCTACAAGGAAATTTAGCACACACGCAAACATTAGCCAGAACACACGAACACCTGTGTTGAGAGCCTTGCACCATTTAAATTATCTCCCCAAAGCACTTAAAAAAATCAACCGTATTGCTAATTGTGCATCAAAGTACATCATAGTAAGCATGTTAATATTGATTCCAGTTTGTTACATGTTAGAATTAAGGATCTGTTCTGGGCAAAGAAAGTATTTAGCACACTGCTGATTTTACAAGGCATGGTGATTTTTCCTATAATAACAAAATTGTTATAGGTTTTTAGTGGTTGCTTTTTTGGCACCAATTCCTTGATTAGGAAAAAAACCCAATTGTAACATTTTTATAATTTGTTTTGTTAAGTGTCCTCTAGGAATATTTTATAAGCCAAATGTGTAAGCTGCTTGTATCAGGTTAACTTAAAACAGTCACCTTCTGTAATAGCACTGCTCCAGGCGGTTCCTTCCCAGGACACCTGGACAGTTCCCAGGTGTTGTTACCTCTGACTTTCCAGTCTACAGCCTAACTCTACCGGCTTTGCCCTCAGCCCATCACTTACCCCTCATATGGAAAGAATTAACACATTTAATCATAAACATTAAAATATTTGGCAACATCGACATTAGAAGAGCGGAGCAGTGTTGAAATTGGAAGCTCACATCGTGAGAGAATTAAACATAGAACGTCATATTTTATGATACATGCCATATTCCATCTAGAATGTGAAGACTTTTTCAACTTCCAGGACAGGTTTGGTTGTGTATTTTACACTATCATTCTGTAATAAAATTTTGTTGACTACCAGTTTAATATTATCAACTGGAGCAAACTTTTCTCTGTTCATCAATGATACTTCAGAAAATAAAAAATGAAAAATGGAGAAAGAGAGAACGCTGAAGTGAACTAGTTGCTTTCCCGGAAGCTGTAAGATGGTGTAACACCCCCCGGTGGTGTAGAAGAAGAAAATATTAGAGCTTCTTTTGCATTTTATCTAACACTTTATCTTTCTACTTTTATCTGTTCAATGATGCACATAACTAATACAGATATATATTTAATCAGTCATATGTTTGAGGGGAGTGACTACTGAAGAGAAAATTTTATAAGAATGCATAATTTTAAAAATTCGAGGACCACTCCAGAAGACATTAAAGG
>RJWJ010008609.1:0-14771 GCA_004363605.1 Indri indri
AGAGAATTGTACATTTCAAATGGATAAATCATATGGTATATAAATTGTATCTCAACAAAGCCAGCATTAAAATTTTATTGACCATTTAGTTTAAATACTTATGGGAGAGAAGGCAGATAATCAACATGTTAGGAAGCTATTCAATGCTTAAGAAAAAGGAAATGATTAAATAAATTATGATAAATCATCTTAGTGAAACATATAATCATTAGAAATTATAACCATAAAGATTAGAACATGGAAAAATGTTAAGTAAAAAAGTTTGACTGTAAAATTTTACCTACACAGCAAATTCTAACATATTCCCTGGAACATAGTCTAATATTGTTATCTATGTTCCCTTATTGCCGGACCTACAGTTCCAAAATACCCTGGGCACTCAGTCTCCCTTTCTCATCTCCCCAAAATGAGATCATATAAAACCATGCTATAAGGAACTATCATTCCACAAGGGTGCGTGTAAAAAAAAAAAAAAGCAATCCTACACATACTGAAATTCTCCCTTACGTTGATTATCCATATATCCATACACATACACACACACAAATACACACAGTGATTCTATTTAAAAGATGTAAATACAAATTTTATTTTAGGGTCTATGGTTATTTTCAGGCTAGAAAGACTCCATCTTAAAACAGGATGGAATTCAGGCCGGGTGCCGTGGGTCACGCCTGTAATCCTAGCACTCTGGGAGGCCCAGGCAGGAGGATCACTCAAGGTCAGGAGTTTGAGAACAGCCTGAGCAAGAGTGAGACCCCCACCTCTACTAAAAATAGAAAGAAATTAGCTGGACAACTAAAAATATGTAGAAAAAATTAGCCGGGCATGGGGGCGCATGCCAGTAGTCCCAGCTACTCAAAGGCTAAGGCAGAAGGATTGCTTAAGCCCAGGAGTTTGAGGTTGCTTGCTGTAAGCTAGCCTGACGCCACTGCGCTTTAGCCCAGGCAACAGAGCAAGACTCTGTCTCAAAAAAATAAACAAATAAATAAAACAGGATGGAATTCAGAGGTTGGGTAGGTTCTGGAAGCAACCTATGACCTATGCCAGAATGTAGCCGGCACCTAATTCAGACCAAGTCCAGCACCCAGAAAGAGAAAAAGATACTTGGGGTCTTTTATATTAATACAGGCAGACCTGGATTTGAATTTGTTCTAAAACTCATCAACCACGTGAGCTTGGACTACTTAGTTTGCCTCTCTGTCTCTGAACTTCGGCTTTCCCACTAGTAAAATGGGAATAATATCTACTTTAAGGGGGTTTTGTGAAGATGTGAAGAAGTGAGCGCAAAGCAACGAGCACAGGACTTCCCTCAAAGGAGAGGCTCAACAAATGGTAGTGATGGTGAGAATTATAGCAGCTGCGGCACAGTTAGTAGTAATAACAGTATTTTTATTAATAGTAATAATGGGCAAATATTACAATTAAAAACCCAAGGGCCAAATGTCAAGTGATTAGGCTAGGGGGACAAAACTAGGAGTGTGTTCCAGAAATCTCTAAGCTAACAGTTATAAAGAGTAACACAGAGGAGGCCATGGTCCCTAGGATGATCTGAGGATTGAAGATGCAGGAATAGGCAAGGATGCAGGAGCAAAGCAGGGCTCCCTCCAAGAGAATATAGCTGCACCTGAGGCTGCTTCCTGCCAGGGCTCACAGCTTCTCTGGCCCATCAACATTCACTTCTCAAGCCCTCAGGGAGTCCTGGCTCATCCCAAGATTTTGTTCTTCTTGGGCAATGTTTCTTTATATAACATATGCCAGCTCATTCTATCTCCTGCATATTCTGTGACTTCTCTGAGTCTGTGTTGACTGCTAATGGTACTTCCCCCTGCACCAGAAGGGAGGTCAAACTCCCTGAAATTTCCTAGACTGATTTGTCTACTGAGAACAGGTCAATTCTCTTCAAAAAGGTACTCTACTAGGGCCCTTACATTATCAAGTCTAGTGATTTTCAGATCTTTTAGCAACAGAACTCATATTGGAAAAAAAAAAAGGAACTGTATTTGGGACCCTAATAATAAAAAGAAATAAAACATATTTTCAGTTGACATAATGTATTTTATAAATTCAAATTCATAATATTTATTATACTTACTATAAAGTCAATTCACTAGAACAATGAGGCTATTTTGATGAACCCAAAAATTAAAAAGAAAAATTCTGTTACAGCAATCTCTAGAGCAAATTTCTTTTTCTTTTTTAATTGCGCAGTATTAAAAATCCTGACACAATACGGTAATAGTTGTAAAGAGTATAATCTAGTTTTTAATTCTTTAACTATTTGATTTCTTTATTACATTGATAATTGTTTCCTCAGCAGTGATAAAAAATAACATCAAAATAAATAAATTTTACATGTTCAGATCATTAATATAAAATCAATAATCAGTTTTTTAATAGCTGAAATAGAAACTGGAAGAAGAGGTAACATGAAGTGTTTATTTCAAAGTTGAATTACTAGCAATATCTAACCCTAACTGACGTCCTTATCATAAATATAAAAATCAAACACAAAGTCCCCAAAATGTACAAGGGTTAAAATTATTATAGGATATTATCATACTATAGCATATTGTATATTTAGTTACTATTACATAACAACAACCAACCAAGCACTGTGAACAGTTTCAAGGAGTCTCAAAATGAGTGCTCTATCTCAGCCTTTCATTATGCAGCAATAATGAAATTATTATAGATTTAGAACAGATTTATTTCTATTTAGTAATTTTAAAGAATGCCATATATATACATACACACACACATATTTAAATATATATAAACCCGTATGTTATTTGTATATAAATAATATTTGTATACAATTCAACATTAAAATAAAGTCATACAGCTACTGTTTGCCATACAGCACTTTTAGAAGGAGATAGGGCTCTAAAGATTTTGGATGGCTGAGAATTGGTATAATCTAATGTCCTATAATTATTGTACCCAGCATTTGAGTGTGTTGCTATTGCAATATTGTACTCATAACCTATCAGATTTGAGTAGCAAATTTGCCCTGAAAAGAGAACAAAAGATTGATCTTTGAGAATGAATATCCATATAGTAGTGTTTCCATGAGAGAATTAGAATGATTTTTTTTTTAAAAGTGTTTCTGTTTCCTTTCCCCAACTGAACCCCTTCCTCAAGTCATAGGCTATAAGCCCCAAAATCTTCTACAGATGCAGCCCATCCAAGGCCACTACTCTCCCTGAAGAACTATGGCCGGCCATAGCTCTATCTCCAACGGAGGACACCCCAACCTGCTTTTTCAGGCTGAGAACACCAGGTGGCATATGGTGGCTGAATTGGAGCCTTGGTAACTATGGCAACCAGCTACCATTCCAGCTCTGCAGCTGCCATCTTTTATCCAAAGCAGTGTTTTGTGCACACTGGGGGTTTTGCTTTGAAATGGTTGTATTGCATGCTTTCCATTCTTCATATACTCAGGGTTCCTACTTCTGGGAGGGGAATTCAGGTGCCAGAGATAAATAAATACCTCGGATCAGCTGCATTCATTTTATTTTCTGTACATTATTCATTGTGTTTGCATAGTCATCTATACACTGATACTTGAGAGGGCCACACCTTCCACTGCAGGCTTTTTCTAGGGAGGCTAGACTTCACTGAAGGGAAATGAATGATGGGGTAAGTGAGTCCTCTCTCCTCTCTGGACCAAGGTTAAGAACAAATGTTGAGTTCCCAGCTCAGTACTTGAATTGGTTGTAGGTACAATGACCCTGAGAGCTGCCTGTACCTGAGGGATGTCTGCTAGAAATCTCACTGATCTATAGACAGAAGATGCCTGTTCACCAACCCACAGAAAGGATGTATTTGACATAAATAGCATTTTCTTAAAAAATTTGTTTTGTATCTGCCATGCAATAAAAAACCAAATATTTATAAATTGGAAACTATCCCTATCCTTTATATCAGTCAAAAGCAATGAGATTTTCTAAGTTAATTGTTAGGCATTGCCCCTGGTAACTGGCAGTATATCACAAGCCCAGCTGCCAAAAGTCATTGGCTTTGCTACTGGGAAGGGAAAGAAAGCTGAAATGAGTAATGTTATCCAAACTTCTTCCCTACATTCCAAAAAGGTTTTGGACTTGAACCAGGACACACTTATAAACACATCTATTTAAGTATGGTATTGTTTCTCTCTATCTGTTACAGCAACCATATCTTAATTGTGCATTCTTTTGATGAAATATCCTTCTCACAGAATGAAAATTCTGTTAAAAACTCATTATTTTATGTCACATGAAAAATGAAGAATTCACAGGGTATATGTAATATAATAATAATCATGAAGGATGAAACAGAACTTCTGCTTAGAAAATGACTGAAAAGAAATAAAATGAATATTAATAACTGAGAATTTAAATGGATTTTTCTTCTTTCCACATTAATGGGTTTTCTACTTTTTAATCTGAATTTATTACTACGTCATGAACATATGAAAACATTAAATATTGTATTTTAGAGTAGATTTTAATTTTTTAAAGCAATTTCATTATTTTTCATTTATCATGTTACAAATGTAAAACTTTTACCATTTTATTTGAAAAGATCTTTTGAAATTATGAACTTCCCTAATAAAATTATTTTAATTCATTTTAATTGTTAAATTGTAATATGCTTGCTCTAATAGAAAACAACTTTTTTCAAAATCTATCTATAAGAAACTACTATTAAAACAATTTTTATCTGGTATTCTCCGTGAATTAAAAAGGTATCTAAAAAAGGGAGTTATTACATTTAATTTTAATATCAAACCCAGTTTTCTGTCATTTTATGAAAATATCTATTGACAAGAGGGATTTGAGATATATATATATATACATATTCGTTGGGAAAGCTGCTTATAATTTGAGAAAATTAGTCATGGAGTTTTCACACATTTTCTGGTTTCATACTACCACATGTTTTTACTTCTCTCTTTTCCATCTTTAGCTTAAGAAGAAGGAGAGGGAGGAGGAGGAGGAGGAGGAGATGGAGGAGGAAAAGAAGGAAAGGTTTTTATGAAACTGAACCAAGAGACACAGGTAATCCATGCAGCTGATGATCTGGTGCCACTTCATAAGTATTTGTCCATTGTAGATGTAAGGGATCCCACGTCCCTGAGGGGTGGAGGAGGATCGCTGATGAAAGTGTTCTGCTTACCTTCCTCCAGAGCAGTTCCACTGAGGAGTTTGTGGCCAAAGACCATAGATCATATAAGGAGGGAGCTGCGATGCTATTTTAAATGTACTATTGGGACTCAGAAACCAATACCCCAAAATATGGCACTTTGACATGCTAAACGGAATAAGAAGCCTCAAGGTCTCTCTGAAGCACAGGATAAAACTGTTCCCTGAAGTTCCTTCATCTGCCTAAAGTCCAGATCCACCAAAAAGAAAACAATGACCTCTGGTCCCTTCCCTGAGTTTTCATTAACTGAATTCATATCACAGGAAGAAAGACTCAGGTCTGTCAACAAACATGAACAGACTTTGTCACAAACCATTGTCTGCTCTATGGACCCAACAGACTATGTCCCAGGCCACTGTATTGTTACTGTCCAATCAGGTCCCTTGCTCAGTGCTCAGATAAAGACCAATAGACTGAGACAGCAAGAGTTGCAGCAGAGAAAGAGTTTAATATTGCAAGACACCAGGTGAAGAGATGCGAGAAATTTCTCAAATCCATCTCCCTAAGAATTGGGGATGGCTAAGATTTTTAAAAGTGGTTTGGTAAACAAAGGGCTAGGAAACTGGGCCTGCTGATTGGCGGGGGATGAACTCATAGGGTTGGGAAGCAGAAATTGTCTTCTTGGCTGAGACAGTTCCTGGGTAGAAGGTAGTGGGACCTGTTGGATCGGTTCCCACACAGGGCCACTGGTCCAACTGACATTACTTGATTCCCCCAAATGCAGAGTCTGGAAGATATCTCAAAGACCAGTCTCAGGTTTTACAATAACAATGTTATCTATAGAAGTGATTGAGGAAGTCGCAAAGGGATATGTGACACTTCAGCAGTAAGCAGTTACAGCAGTAGAGAAATTAGGGAATAAGAGCTGATTAACTTTTAGCTGTATCTATACTTATATAGAAATCAGACTTTTATTACTATTCTTGCCTTATCGCCTTACATTATTGTGATAGAGGCAGTTTCAATATGTTCTTCAAGGCCATTGAATTCCCCTGAAAACCATTTACAACCCTCACTTTCCCATCTCTATTTCTCCTGAGAAGAAGGGTATATAACCATCTATACCCCATTGAATTATCAGGTAATCATCCTCCTGTGATTCCCCCATGCTATGCACATTAAAATAAATTTGTGTGCCTTTTGTCCTATTAATTTGCTTTTTGTAAGTTGATTTTTCAGTGAACCTTCAGAGGACAAAGAGGAAGTTTTCCACTGGCCCCTACAGTACCTAAGCCAACTTGACCATACATATTAATAATTATTAGTTGCTTTTTGACAGACATCCACAGCTTCAAACAGTTAGAAGCAGGTGAAAACCAGAGACCTTACTTTCAGATGGTATAATGGAAGCAAGTCTCAGACTTCATTCTGCCTCATGTATAAATATGTATTAACATATTAACATGTCTCAGGCCCCCCATAGCCATATAACCTGTTTCGTGAGATTGATAATGTCTTAGCTCCCTAGCCTTTCAGTGCTCCAGCAGAACTTAATAGGCATTAGAGACAGCAGGACAATGTTCCAGCTTTGGGGCAGGATTGAGCTACCTCTCAAGTTACAGTAAGGTGAAAAATTCTCCCATTACAGCTTTAGGCACAGTTTAGAATGTCAAGACTAGAGACGGAATCCAAAATGTATAGACAGTTAGGCTGTCTGGATTTTTATACCTCATTTCTGCGAAGGCAAGGGTATCTATAAAACATTTTAGACAATCCACATAAATTGAACTCATTTTGCCCGTAGAAGAAAATCACTTCCAACATTCATTGTGCTAATTAACAAAGCCCCAGGGATTAATATGAGATAAAGATGGCTGGAGCCATAACTTAATCCGTCTGGAATGTGGCTTCTGAATTGAGAATTTCAAATGTTAACCTGCCCTCCCAGGAGTGTTTTCCCTGAAGGAGTCCAGGAAATATCACCCAAAAGTATGCAGCATTGGTATGCTGATTACTTCAAACCAATGTCATTTGGGAAACTGGATGGGTATACAAAGGGGCTTTTCCAGAATTTCCCTTATCTGACCAAATGCAGGTTCTCCAAAGGGAAGCCAATTGTCCCTAGAAAATTTTATCTATCAGGGAAGATTAACACACTACAGGAGTCAAACCTAGAGGAGACTGGAAGTTGTCACCTCATACAAAGAGGTTATTACTTATTCTTCTGAGGTCCTATTTCTTTCTTTCATAATCATTTACTCTCCCTAGGTTGCCTGTTTTCTCCCCTCCCCTCTTCCCTGTGAAGGGAGAGTTTAGGTCTCATTGGGTTACTGGACAGTCGCTTATCTTCCTTGTGATGCCCCTGTGCATGTTAATAAAATTCGTATGCTTTTTCTCTTATTAATCTGTCTATTGTCAATTTATTTCAACAGACTTAAAGACTAGAACCTTTGGAAGGGGAGGGGGAATTCCCTTCACCCATACCTCCCGATTAGGATTTTTCAAATGCCAACTAACCATTCCTAAGAATAAAAGTAACTAGAACACGTCACATCACACTATCTACGCTAAAGCGTTTTAAAGTAAATGTGTTAGGTAGATAGTGAGGGATTTCCGGTCCCCTAGGGACAAAAGTGGGCACTTTGCCTTGGTGCGATTGCCCCACCCTAATCCTCTCCATACCTGGGGAAGGAGGGAATACCCTATGAATCTGCTGATCATAACTTAGCACACCAGCTGCAAAAGAATGCAGAGGACCCTCTACTCTAGTCCATGGGCCAAGCAGCATAGGTACAACAGAGTCTGGAAATTGACACAGAACAATCTGCATGCCTACTTAAGACTCAGGTCATGTGACTCCCAACTGTCCAATCAAAGTGGCTCCATGGTGACCTCTGAGCCACTAGGGAGGTCCCAATCCAGACCCTACAAAACAAGACACAGACCATAACCAAGTTCCTTTTTTGGCCCCTTCCTTTGCTCTCCCTTTGCTGTGACAATGGGTCCAGTCGTCAACTGTGGCAGATATATCATGCTCAGGGATATTCTGTGTTATATTTCCCAGTCTGACTTGTGGAAACACGAGTATTCCTGTCATTATAGAAGATGAGCCTCACCACCTGACTTTAAGAAGAACATTTGGGCCAGGCACCATGGTGTGCACCTGTAATCCCAGCTACTTGGGAGGCTGAGGGGGGAGGTTTGCTTGAGCCTAGGAGTTGGAGACCAGCCTGGGCAACATAGTAAGACTCTATCTCAAAAATAATAATAATGAGCAATAGGAATACTTGCTTAAGGTCTGGGGATTGCTAGGGGAACCCAAATTCCCTTTTGTCTTAACCTTAGCTGTTATGAATAACAAACACTGTCCTCTCAGTAAAGTCATGACTCCCAAAGAGAGGCTGGTCACTGGGAAAGGATCCCTCTCCAAGTCTGGCTTAACAGAATTTCCTAAAGGAACGGTCGGTCTCTCCATCCTGTTAATCCTCCCAAGAGGGAAAATTACTACTCATCTTCCAAGACTCAGCACTCTTAGATTGCATTCCCACAAGGGTTTCTCTCTGCCTTCTGTATTTTCACATTTTCTTGACATTGATCAGTAACAAAGGCTTTTATAACACTACCACTGCTTTGTCCCCTACCCCAAGGATAGAAAACTCCTCAGCTCCTTGCCTCTAGGCAGTTCTGTCTATTGCATCTCACAAAAGAAGAAAGAAGGAGTGGAGAAAGGAATGTCTAGCTCGAGGCTTTCTTTTGCATCTGTATGCTTGCTGGCCTCTGAATCCTGAAGCAGTGAAAGGTAAATAAGCCTTTGGTCTATTCTTCCTTTGTTCTCTGAACAGAGAATTTACTCCAAAAGAGATTTTCTTCTCAGATTAGACTTGGAGAGGTCTTTTTTCTTTGCTTAGATGACTTGTGCTGATAATTTGCATCTACCAAAGGGAACTAAGAAATATTGAATAACTACTTCCACAGAAGATACTGTGGAGGCCCCCTATCCCATAATCTCTCCTCTTCTCTCAGAGCGAAGAGACATCCAAAGCAAATAGAAACCCAAAAGCAAAATTTTTCAAGGCCAAGTTCATTCTAAAATAGTCTCTGGATAGCTCTCTCTACAATCAAAGGCGTTTTAAGTGATTACCCTTAAAATCAGCACTCCCCTCCCCCAGATTAAAAAAAGAATCCAGATAATTTTAACAACAACAACAAAAACCCATTCCTACAAAGGAAAGAACAGCAAGATAGTAAAGGCTCAGGTGAAAATCTCACACAGCCCCACCACCAATAGAGTTCCTTCATAAAGCATAGGATCTTTTAAACAAAATATATGCAGTTTATTCTCAGTGAGGTAAAGGAAAATGTTGCTTTCCCTTATTAAACCAGAATAGACCTTCACAAGAGACATAATATAACAAGATTCACAGCAACTGAAATAAAATAGATAAAATAAAGAGATGATAAAGATGAAAGGAGAGCAGGCATTACCAAAGAAATCAGAACAAATGGAACAGAAGCAAAATCAAAATTATAATAGAAAAAAAATTCTATGAAAAGAAAATAGGTAATGGGCTGTAAGAGAGCATCATATTGTGGGGGAGGGGCTGTGAACAAAGAGCCCTGCTCGTACATACCTTGGGAATAGTTTTAAATTCCAAACACAAAGGCAGCAGGGACTCTGCGGATGTGAATAAGCCCAGCAGCTTTCTATTGAAGAATTTATGAGGTTCTCTTAGCCCCTTCATCTAGCACCTAATAACAGTGCCACCTTTGCCTGAAAACTATTCTGCTTCCCTCAAGCACAACCATCAAACACATTATAAAAGGAGAGCTTTAGGCTTCAGGAAACACCAGAAATAATGACAGACTTCTGTGGAAATCAGAAAGTATTAGCTTTGATTTCATCAGACTGACAATAGTGATAGAAATGTAAGTTACAGTTATATTTAATAAGAAGCCTGATGAAATTCAAAATGCTAGGCTGGCCATTATCCTCAACACAACTGAGAGTCGCCTAAAGACTATTTACCTTCTGGTGATCTTTTTTTTTTTTTTTTTTTTAAATAACTAGTAGGACAAAAACATTTCCAATTGAATATATATGTTTGCCTCTGCTCATCCAGAAATTTCACTGAGAATAATAGTGAAGTAGTATGAGCCGTAAACCCAAAAGGGCAAAGAGAATAGGAGAGTGGAAGACAAAAGGTCTCAACCAAAAATTGGGAGCTGGAATGAAGATGAAAGATTGGTAACTGGCCTGCCAGACCAGAGAGTGCTGTTAAAATAATTCAATGGGAGCCAGGCATGGTGGCATGTACCTGTGGTCCTAGCTACTCCAGAGGCTGAGGCAGGAGGATTGCTTGAGCGCAGGAGTTGGAGGCTGCAGTGCTGTGATCATGCCACTGAACTCTAGCTTGGGCAACAGAGTGAGACTCTATCTCTAAAAATAATAATAATAATTTAATGAGAAGCCATTACAGTAAGGTGGCTCTAATGCCCTGGGCTCCCTCATAAGCAAACCGAAACCTAACTCAAACATGTCTTTTGTAAATGACTATCATAAAGGAAAATGAAACTTAAGCTTAACCAGTCAGAAACCACCAAATAAGTTCTAACTAGGAACTTGCCACTGGAATGATCCAAATAAGGCTACTGCTCCACTTTAACCAAACAAATATTTTCTTGCCTTTGTTCTACATTTACCTTATAAAAGCATTTCCCTCATTCTCCTTAGTATGGCTGGCACTGTCCAATTCATGAACTGTTGTTTGCTCAAATAAACTCTTTAAAATGTTAATGTGCCTCAGTTTATCTGTTAACAGTTCTGAAACCGAATTTCCTAAAAGGAGTCCAGGTGGATATATGCAATTGGAGAGAGAACTAAAAGGCAAGTGGATTCACAATCCTGAAGCTCAGAAAGTCTCAGGAATTTGGAGCACCAGGACCCCTCAAAGGCATAGAGCAGGTGGGTCTAAAAACAGGAGAATTGTTGAAAATCTTTTTTAAAGTCATTGGGGGCAAGCAGGAGAGCCCAAGCTGAAGCAGCAGTGACTCCTGTGTGTGGAGTTGGCCTCGGTTAGGAGCTGCCACACAGCCGTGGCTCAGCGCTGCCTGGCAGAGAGCCACTGGGAAATGGAAACAGCCCCGAACTCCCACTCTGAGCCAACTGTGAATGACAGCACCTTGGAAAGCTGCCCTTAGGCTTCCACTAATCCCAAGTCACACAAAGGGTGACTCCAAAAGGAAATTGATAGGAAGATTTTATGATCATAAAAATGCAAACTTGTCCAATTTTCAAGCTAATACATAAAGAGCTTGGAAGTTATCACTCCCATCCTCACAACAAGAAAAAAAAAGCTGTACAAACAAAATAAACAATTCTTAGAACCATCACAGAACTGAGGTCACAGGGCAAACTCTCACATCAGAAACTGGAGAGACAAGTGAATCATCGCTTATGGGAGTGGAAGCTGCTGGAGACTAAGCCAGTAGGAACATTTATTCTGTAACTGACTAATTGTTGGAGGGTGAGCGTAGACTCGCCTAAGAACTAAGAACGCTTGGGAGCCCAGTCTCAGGGGACACCATGAACACTTTCATGAGTTTACCTCCAGTAGTCTCACTAGGTTCTCACAATGAAGAGCACAGAAAAATCTCCTCATGCCTAGGGTAGGGGGAGAAGAAAAGTAACCTCTTTGAAATAAGCCCTGAGAGCTCTTGTTCTCCATAACAAAAGCCTCTCTCAAGAGAAACTACTTTGTCAGAGCCTAATCTGACCTTGGGGAAGGGCAATTAGACAACTACACCTCTTCTAGCATTCCAGTCTCATAAAGGGAGGGGAAAAGCAGCTAAAAACTCTTCTGAAGATCACAACCCAGGGTCACAAACAAACTTAAAAAAAGAAAGAAAGAAATGGAGATTTCATCATAACGTGAGAGAATGTTTTCCCTCCATTATACCTTACCACAACATCAACAGGGTCCCAGTCTAATAACAGCAGATTATAGCTGAGAGAGATGGAAGACACAGGCTTTGGTTAAGGAGTTTCTAGGGAAATGCAAAGGCAATAGTAAAGACAAAAACAAGAATACTAGAGGAAATTAAAGTCTCTAACACTGCTACAGCAAACATTAAACACAGCCTAACTTCTAGCCAGATAAACATAAAGCCTCATAATAAAGGCCCATTCACCTCAGTTCCTAATACCCAATACATCATATCCAGCTTTCAACAATAAATCACAAAGTAGGCTAAAAGGCAATAAAAATACATACTCTGAAGAGGCAAAGCAGGCTTTAGAACCAGACTCAGATACACCAGAGATTTTGTAATTCTCAGGCCAGAAATTTTATTTATTTATTTATTTAGTGACAGGGTCTCACTCTATCTGTTGTCCAGGCTGCAGTACAGTGGCCTGATCACAGCTCATTGAAACTTTGGACTCCTGGGCTCAAGCAATCCTCCTGCCTCTGCCTCTGGAGTAGCAGGGGCTACAGGCGCACACCACCACGCCAAGCTAATTTTTTAATTTTTTGTAGAGATAGGGTCTCTCTATGTTGTCCTGGCTGGTCTTGAACTCCCGGCCTCAAGTGATCCTCCCACCTTAGCCTCCCAAAGTGCTGGGATTACAGGCATGAACCACCACACCCAGCCAGAAATTTTAAATAGTTATGATTAATATGGTAAGGGCTCTAATGGAAGAAGCCAACAACATACAAAAACAGATGGGTAATCAGTTGATCACAACCAGTTACAGATTTCTTTGTTCCTTCTCCACTCCCATTACTACACTCGACTAGCCTTTAAAAAAAATTTTAGTAAACACATAGGTAATGTAAATAGAGAGATGAAAATCCTAAGAATCAAAAAGGAAATGTTAGAAATAAAAAACATTGTAACAAACATGAAGAATGCCTTTGATGGGTTCATCATTCGACTAGACACATCAAGAATCAATGAGCTTGAAGATATGTTAATACAAACTTCCCAAACTGAAATACAAAGAGAGAAATAAATAAATACCAAAATATCTGAGACTTTTGGATTTTGCTAATCTGAGAGGTAAAATGGTAAATTCAGTTTTAATTTGCATTCATCTAATTATGAGCAAAATTTAACATCTTTTCATAAATATTTTTACATTTGTACACTTGTATTTCCTTTTTTTTTTTTTTTTTAATAGACTATCTCACTCTGTTGCCCTGGGTAGAGTATAGTGGTGCCTTCCTAGCTCAAAGCAACCTCAAAATCCTGGGCTCAAGAGATCCTCCTGCCTCAGCCTCCCCAGTAGCTGGGACTACAGGTGCAAGCCATGACATCCAGCTAATTTTTCAATTTTTAGTACAAATGGGGTCTAGCTCTTGTGCAGGCTGGTCTTGAACTCCTGAGTTCAAGCGATCCACCTAGGCTTGGTGTCCTAGAGTGCTAGGATTACAGGCATGAGCCACCACACCTAGCCTACATTTGTATTTATTTTCTGTGAAATGTCTTTTCACATCCTTTGGGTCACTCTTTCTCATCAAATTGTGTGTGCGTGTGTGTGTGTGTGTGTGTGTGTGTGTCAATGTATCAAGAGATCTATACTTCTGACAATGTGTTTGGAAAATAAATATTATTGGGAATAGAGAAAGACGACATGTGGGGTAAAAAGGTGTTAGGATTATATGGGCTAAAGTCTCCTTTCTGCAATAGGAGGCCAATAAAAAAGGAGGCCTGAAACTCTTAAGTCAAGAAATAGCATTATTGCATGTTATTTTATTTATTTTTTTATCTTTTTTTTTCTTTTGAGACAGAGTCTCGCTCCATTGCCCAGGCTAGAGTGCTGTGACGTCAGCCTAGCTCACAACAACCTCAAACTCCTGAGCTCAAACAATCCACCCGCCTCGGCCTCCCAGAGTGCTAGGATTACAGGCGTGAACCACCGCGCCCGCCAATGTTATTTTAAAATGTAAAAATAAATACTGCTAAATAATAGTTCAATGAATTTAAAATGGCTTCTTCTGAAGAGTCTAAATTGGGGGTTGAACAGAAATAAGGTGGAGGATGACTATTTTTTATTAAAATTTTAAAATTATTAGAGTGATATTTTATTTAATGATATTTTATTTAATGTCTGAAACAAAAGGAAAAATAAGAAAAACAAAAAAAATTAAAAACGAAAAAAGATTAATGTATGCAAATTCTGTTTTCTGAGATACAAGATCCTCTTTCTATGTTTACTGATAGTAACTGCGAAGGAAAATATTTTTGCTATCAAAGATCCTCAGATCCCTAATCTAAATGTTTTCTTGCTGTAGTGTTGCAAAATGCAAGATAATAAAGAAATGAATGTGACAGATCCAAGTATAAACACAGCACTACTCTTCCACGGTTCTGATCACTTCATTCAACCCATTTTATGGACTTACTTCAACTTACTGTACTTCTAACCCTCTGTATTAGTTTCCTTGAGCTACTGCTTAAAGCAACAGAAAGTTACTATCTTAGAGCTCCGGAGACTAGGAGTCCTAAATCAAGGTGTCAGCAAGGCTCTACGGTAGGATCCTTCCTCTAGCCTCTGGTAGTTCTTTGTTTGGCATGCCTTGATTAGTAGACACATCACTTCAATCTCTGCCTCCATCATCAGCTGGCATTCTCTGTGTGTGTCT
>RJWJ010008609.1:14871-52787 GCA_004363605.1 Indri indri
ATATATATATATATATATATATATATATATATACATATACGTGTGTGTGTGTGTGTGTGTGTGCGTGTATGTATAAAAAATCAGCCAGGCATGGCAGCACATGCCTGTAGTCCCAGCTACTCGGGAGGCTGAGGCAGAAGGATTGCTTGAGCCCAGGACTTTGAGGTTGCTGTGAGCTAGGCTGATGCCACGGCACTCACTCTAGCCCGGGCAACAAAGCGAGACTCATCTCAAAAAAACAAACAAACAAACAAGTTAAGCCACAGGTGGTCAAGCAAGAAGCAAACAATGGGGACCAGCACACTGTTGTGTGCAGTAATATTTTTGTTAGATGATTTGCCGTCCTTTCACTCTCTGTGTAAATTTGTCTCTTTTTATAAGAGCATTAGTCACTGGATTAGAGCCCACACTAATCCGCTATGACCTCATTTTATCTCGATTACATCTGCGAAGACCCTATTTCCAAATAAAAGCACACTCACAGGCACCAGGGATTAGGGCTTCAACATATCTTTTCGGGAGACACAATTCAACCACAACACATTCTTAACTAATCATTCTGTTTATTCTAACATTCTTTTCCTTCTCTTTCCCTCCAGAGTTCACCTTATCCCTGCTTCTCTGAAGCCAAACTAGGCTTTTCTCAGTAATCCAACTGCTTCAGGAAACACCTATTCTGAATGTGCCCCAACCCAGGCCCATCTGTCCCAGGAAAATTGTGCACTTCATAGGATTCACCTACTTCCCCCAAGTGTGAAACCCCACAATATTTTGTAGTTGCCTGCTGAATTTGATGTCCAAATGATATAATGATTCCAGCATAAAAATGGACAGAAGAAATAATCATGTAATTGAAAGAGTACAGTGTTTGAAATTAGAAAACGTTAGCATGCACCTATAATCCCAGCTACTTAGGAGGCCAAGGTAAGAGGATCACCTTAAGCCAGAAGTTCAAGTCCAGCCTAGGCAACATAGAAAGAATCCATCTCTACAAAAAATATAATAGAAAAATTAGCCAGGCATAGTGGGTGCACCTGTAGTCCTAGCTACTCGAGAGGCTGAGGCAGGAAGATCGCTCAAGCCCAGGAGTTTGAGGTTGCAGGGAGATATGGTGACACCACCACACTCTAGCTGGGTTGACAGAGCAAGACCCTATCTCAAAGAAAGTACATAAGTAAATAATTAAAAATAAAATAAGAAAAACCCTGAGTTCCGATTCCAGTACAAAATCTGTTTACTAAAAAAAGAACCAACCTATTTCTTCTAAATTCTAGTACAATAGTCTTTCCATCATTTCAAGGCTAAAAGCTCCACCTAAGACCCAAATTCAGTTACCACCATGGGCAGTCCTAGGTTACCCTACATCATCGAGATGGAAATTCCTGAGGAGAAGGAAGGGCAAGAAGAGGAACAGGAGGAAGAGAATAAAGAGGAGAAGGGTAACAGAGGAAAAAAGAAGTGAAGGAGAAGGAGAAAGACAGAAAGAAATAGCAAAATAAGGTTTCCAAAAATCTCTTTTAACAATTGTTAAACAAATACATAGAAAGAAATCCCAAAGGTAAACTGTCTCTTAGAGCTTCCCTAAAGATGAATGGAAAGAAGACATCAGCAGTTACCAGCATCTACTTCATGCTATTTGGGTGAGTGGGTGAGTGGGTGAGTCACAAATGCTGGTGGTGAATTTCCCAGGCTTTCAAATGTAAATGGAGTAGATAGTGCAAGGCATTCATTTCAGCATGCGGTGTTTTCTCCCGTTGAATATAGAGAATCCATTGTGTTATGATTAGGTCATGGTTGACCCACCTCAGGAATGTGTTCACAGTGACAGAATATTTATTTCTCAGAGATGTCTCCAAGGTTCTGGAAGGTCTGATCACCATAACTCAGGGGGGCCTTGTGATCCTAACAGGGTCTAAGACAAATCCTCCCCCTCTTCTGCAGGCAGCTGTTATTGTTACTACAGCTGCACTTGGTAATGACACCCACCTTTTCATTCTAAACACAGAATAAGAGAATAATTAATAGAACCTAATCATACCAAAAGAAAATCCTGCTTTAAAAAAAAAAAATCTCCCTTTTTTGCCCTTCCTTTTGCTCTCCCTTTGCTGCAACAGTGGGTCCGGTCGTCATCTGTGGCATGTGTATCACACTCTGTGAACTTGTATCTTGCTCTTGCCCTATACTCCTATCTTTCTCTCCTCAATAAACCCCATTTTTGTGCTTGCCTTTAAAAATAAATAAATAAATAAATAAATCTAGCTTCAGAATAATTTAATTGTGCTTCACATGTATTTTGAACAAAAATTTCAGACTTGAATTTACGCTTATTAGTGGTAATAAAATGCCATTTTTCTCTCAACCTATCATAATTACTCAATGGACACTTAGATTTTAACTTCAAAGATCACATCTAAAATGATTCATGCAAGTAGACTGTACTTTTTTTTTGAGACACAGTCTCGCTTTGTTGCCCCAAATAGAGTGCAGTGGCATCATCATAGCTCACTGCAACCTAAAACTCCTGGGCTGAAGCAATTCTCCCACCTCAGACTCCCCAGTAGCTAGGACTACAGGCATGTACCACCGTATCCGGCTAACTTTTGTATTTTTTCTAGAGACAGGGTCTCACTATGTTGCCCAGGCTGGTCTTGAACTCCTGGCTTCAAATGATTCTCTCGCCTCAGGCTCTCAAAGTACCAGAATTACAGGCATGAGCCACCACACTCGGCCTTTTTCTGCTTATTTAATTCAGTGTCAAAGCCCACCAAAAATCATGTTTAGCTCTTCACATTTAACTAGTAGAGTAAAAAATAAATAAATACATTAATAACAGAGACCCGTGCAGTGACCCGAGTTTATACCTCAACATATATTCCCTGAGAAAATTGTGTATATCCACATCAGGATATCTATACAGAAACTGTTTTATTAGGTGGTCAGGCTTCACCACAGGATAAAATATGACATGAGTGTGGGGCCGGGTGCGATGGCTCATATCTGTAATCCTAGCACTATGGGAGGCTGAGGCAGGGGATCACTTGAGCCCAGGAATTTGAGGTTGCAGTGAGCTATGATGACAAGATGCTACTGCACAACAGCTGGGGAGTCAGGTCGCTGAGAACTGACAACCAGCATACCAGGGTCAAGCATTTACTTACAGCGAAAGGAGTGAGTGCATAAGATCCAGCCCCTTGCAAGATGTTGTCCCCCATGGCTGTCAGATCCACTCCACATCTGATCCAGGCAGTGTGGCTACATGCAGCCAACTTGTGTTGGTAGAAGGATGTTAAGGGTTAGGGTTGAGACATGAGAACCCCAGGAGTGGGACAAGACTTTGCCAAAGAGCAACCTGTCGATGTGTCGGTTCATTGAGCTAAAGCTGCTCGACCTTGAGGGGGACATTCCACCAATCAGGGATGTCTGCAAACGAACCCCGCCTCGATGCCTGAGGGCCACAGCCTGGATGTCTGCAAACAGACCCAGGCTTGGGATACCAAGGCAGAGAGAATGAGCAAAGGATGTCAGCCCAGCAGATAAGACCGGTTTGCTATTCTAAGCCTGAAGCAATGTTCCTATCTCTCTCCTGATTCATGTCTCAGTCAATGAGGAACTAGATAAAGTAGAAGTACGTGGTCTCTTTGTTCCCATTGAAATTATACACTTTACTGCTGACTCATGATTTTATCTTTAACTTGTGTATGCTTAGTTAGTTTATTGTTACTTTGAGGGACCTTGAAACTTAAACTCATGATATATATATGTAAATTGGTGACTGACAGTAATTGCTGAAAGAATAACTACTGATGCAGGACTCCACTCGTGACCTCCTGGCTCACGGGAATGCTGGAGGACCCCTGATTTCCCCATCACTTTAATCTATATTTTGTCTCTGTCTCCTTTATTTCCAATCTCTTGCAACGTTCCTGCCTGGGACCCTATTTGTTGGGAGACTTGCGAACTCCCGGCAGAAGGACCCAGACCCTTGCCCCACGGGGTCTGAAATACAGAAAGCTAGGGGCATGCTAAAGGCCACTCATACACACATGGCTAAGCAGTTCTGAGAAAGGTTTTCCTGTGCCTAGTACAGAGTGACAGACTGGTGTGCTCTGAGCTCTGTATGCAATGCACTTTGTGAGCTGGTCAGCATCTCCTGTACCAAGTACAGCTTCTTCTTGGCAACACTGAGGAGGCATCTGGCTGCCCTTGGACACGGGAATAGTTGGTATTGTGCATATATCCTCATGCAATTACATATTCAACACTGCTTGCAATAGCCCCACATTGGAAAAACACTGGAATGGATAAATAAATTATGACATTTTCCTATAATGAAATATCAAACAGCAATAAAAATGAACAGACTAGGGATATGTACAATAATATAGATGAACCTTAAAATTAGTATCACACAAAAGAAGACATAAAAGAATACATACTAATTCTATTTATATAAAGTTCAAAAATAAGCAAAAAAACTATTGTTTAGGAAGACACGCATAATTGGTAAAATGCTAAAGAACAGCAAGTGATCAGAAGAAGTGACCAACATCCATAAAAGGCAGAATAGTGGTTGCCTCCATGGGAAAAGGAGGGGTTTGATCAGGATGGTGTTTCAGAACACAAGGATGTTGTGAAATTTTCCATCTTGATGTGGCTGATAATCATGTGTCTGCTTTATAATTATTCATTGTACTGTACATTCACTATGGAGGTCATTGAGAATGTGCCACACAGCCCTGCTATTACAGGGAGCATTAAATGACCAAGGGCCCAGCTGTAGCATTTGAGCAAGGACGTACCTCCCTCCAGCTGCTCTCACCAATGACTGAACATGATAAGTACAGTAAGGCAGAACAGCTCCTGGGAGATACAGGACCCCCTCAACTCTCAGGCTCAGAGGCTCCCCAATAGCTTTGCCAAACCTCCCTTAGACTGTAGGGCAATCTCTCTTCCACTCTGGGTCAGACTTACGTGGGGCAATGGCTCCCCCAGCCTTATACCAAAGCTTCTCCAGGTCCTTCACTATTTCCTTTCTCAGAGGCATTTCTCCTAATAAAAGCCTTTCACAATTAATCCCATCTTGCCTCTCACAGGACTCCAAGTAACACAACTATCTCCTATTCCCTTCTCTGTATATGTATTCCATTCCTCAGTGTTAAAAAAAAAAACTGTTTAAAACAGTCATGCCCATCTGTGCAGCAAATAAGGTTGGTGAGACTTGTGATCTGGTGGTGTATCTGTAAGGACTGACAGTGTTGCTGAAATGCCCCCTAAACCATTATTGACCTCTCAGTTCAGAATTTGGAAAACGTGGTAAATCATGCACTGCTGGCCAGTAATGACAAATGGTTTGTATTGTATTAACTTGTTGAGAGACAGAATATACTAATAACAGGTGAAAACTTTTGTATGTATTCCCGTTTGTTTCTACATACACAGTCCCAGTGATCCTCACAACACCCCATTATTGGAGTCGTTGAGCTCATTTGACAGATGAGGAAACAATGCCTTAGAGAGATTAAGTGATCTGCCTAGCACCACTTTTCTACTACATGGGACACCCAGAAAGAGGGAACTAAGGTCTTTGACTTAAAGTCCTCAGTGCCTTTGTTTCTCCTTTGGTTAGACAGACTACATTTCAATACTATTACATATAACACTGAGCCTACTACTAAACAGGGCATTAGATCTAATAGAACTTTCAGAAGCCTTAGCCCCCTCTCTGAGCTTCAGCCAGAAGTTCAACTCAAGAAATCATGGAGTCTTACCTCACCCTGGCTCTTGGTAAGCACACCAGATATTTTCCAGACAAACTAAAAAGAACTCTATCAGGCCAGGCGCGATAGCTCACGCCTGTAATGCTGGCACTCTGGGAGGCCAAGTCACGGGATTTCTTTGAGACCAGCCTGAGCAAGAGTGAGACCCCATCTCTACAAAAGATAGAAAAATTAGCTGGGTGTGGCGGTGCACATCTGTAGTCCCAGCTACTTGGGAGGCTGAGGCAGGAGGATCACTTAAGTCTAAGAGTTTGAGGTTGCAGTGAGCTATGATGATACCACTGCGCTCTAGCCTGCGAGACAGAGCAAGATCCTGTCTCGGGGAAGGGAGAAAGACCCCTATCAGGATTCTGTCTCGAGACCCCAGCTAGACCAGGACGATAAAAACGGTTTGGTTCCCCATCCCAGGCTCTCCCATCCACCCACCTTGTCATCTGGGGAGTGACTCTGACCACAGGGGCCTTGCATCCAGAGTGTGGCTAGAGTGTGAGGAAGAACAAACCCATCTGAGCTGCTTCTGCAGAAGGAGCTGGAAGACTTCTGGTAGTTGTTATCCCTACCATAAACCTCTCCTGGCTGCTCTGAAGATGAGCTCCAGATTTCCCAGTTGCATTAACCCTTAATCTCAATGCGCAACATTTTGCAGTAGCTTTTTGTGTCTCAACCCTTTATCCTCAGAGACTGGGCTTCAGCGTCCCAGCCATGTTTGCCATCCTCAGTTTGCCTCACCCAAAGAGCTCTACTCTATATAATCAAGTGCCCCAGGGCCACTGGAAAATCCATTCAAAGGGCTGGTTTGCCCTTGGGGAAAACTACATAGATCTGATAATTGGAAAATAGCATTAGACCTGGTAATGGGAAAACAAATAGCTTAGAAGCAAGGATTTAACTTATGCCATGGCACAAATAAAATACTAGATATAATGAGTATAGCTTGATTACAAAAGACTGTTTTCTTTGATCTTTGATGGACTGCCGCTCATAATGTAGGACAGGAAAAAACGTAAAGGCTAAACTGTTTGAATTGATTGTTACAGAGTACATTTTTTTAAAAAAATAAGCAGGTTTTACTCTGAGCCAAATTTGAGGACCATGGCCACACCCAAGAAGCCTTGAACAAGTGGTCTCCTGTGGTTGGGTTACAGTTTGGTTTTATAAATTTCAGGGAGACAGGAATTACACGTAAAGTCATAAATCAATACATAGAAGATGTACATTGCTTAGGCCCGAAAGGGTGGGACATCTTAAAATGGGGGCTTACAGGTTATAGGTGGGTTTAACGACTCCTTGATTTGTAATTGGTTAAAGAGAAGAAGCTTTGTCTAAAGGCCTGGAATGTTTTAAGTTAAGATAAAGAAATCTATTAATCAGAGTTGAGTACATTTTTAATATATAAAAGTAGTGCCTTCTGTAAGTCCCTGTACAGCAGCATCTGGTACAACATCTGTTCCTAATGAATAAAGGAGACTTAAGGTTTTCAATTTCTATGAAATAATGCATTGACTCTAACTGATTGGGGCAGTCATTTTCACATGGTTTGGGGTTCTAAGTGCACATGGTTTGTTGCCTGAAGAACTACAGCTAGTGGGCTTTGCTTTCCTTTTCCCAAAGTAGGAAGAGCAGCCAGCTTTTGAGAATTTGAGATGACCTGAATCTTTTACACCAGCCAGGCCAGCAACATGTATGCAAGAGTGTGCTGTGTACTTTTCTGAACTAACATATTGCACACAACTGATAAAGGCCTGGGATTTAGGGCTGAAAGACACAAGCAAGAAAACGTACTAATATGTGTGCTTGCATGTCTAGTTGCCTCAAGCAGGTCATTACCTTATGATGACTTGGCTTGCCGAGCAAAGAAAACACGAAAAAGAAGCAGCACATCTCAATTCCTCTTCCCGGAAGGAATCCCAGAATATCTAGACTAGAGATTTTATATGGCTGGTCTCTGATGTAAGACTCTGTTCTTTTCCTCAGTAACTCTATGAATAGCTGTTCAGGTTATGGACCGCAAGGGCTTCACAGTTAAGAGGATGCCACACTCACAGCCACCTTTATAATTTTCTATTTTTGTGTATGTTTTTATTTACAATTTTATTGACCCTAAAAATGGATACTATGACAGCTTTTGGCAGATGGCAGTAAAGTGCCTTTGCTAACAAAATCTGCATATTACGATTTTCTGAAAAATGAAAGTAAATGGTTTTTATCTAACTGGTTCAATATGTGTCATTCTGCTTAGTTTAAACAGGAGGAATAAGTACAATAATAGAAATAGCTTAATGATCTAAAAGCATCTAAGACAACCTGACCTTCTACACAAGAGATGCTTTGCCAACTCATATACTGATTGGGGATATCATAAAATTTAAAACAAAATTCCCTATTGGTTTTAGGGCACTGCCTAAACTTGACATTTCATATAATAGTTCATATCATAAGCTATCAACTTATTACACTAGAAATGTATCATTGAGTTTCTCTAAGTCCTTTGATTATGACATGATTCACTACATAATAACTAATATCCATTTACCACTAAAAATTTGCAAAGCATTGTTACATAGACATAAACCAGAGATTGCTAAATAATTACTATTTTTACAGCAATTGTTTTTATTATAAATATTTCATTACTATAAAAATAACTGCTATTATAATTTAGAAGGTAAGATGCATACTATTTTTTATTTTTAGTTTTCAAATTTTTATTTTTAAATGGTATCAGACTTACAAAAAAGATGAAAAAATGATCTAAAAATTTTCTGGAAAGTGGCTCACACCTGTAATTCCAGCACTTTGGGAGTCCAAGGCAGAAGGATTGCTTGAGCCCAAGAGCTCAAGTCCAGCCTGGGCAACACAGCAAGACTCCATCTCTACAAAAAATAGAAAAATTAGCCGAGTGTGGTAGAATGTACCTGTAGTTCCAGCTACTTGTGGGCAGGATGATCTTTTGAGCCCAGGAGCTTAAGGTTATAGTGAGCTACGACCACACCACTGCACTCTAGTCTGGGCAACAGAGTGATACCCTGTCTCTAAATTAAAAAAAAAAAAATTCTATATACACTTCACTTAGCTTTCCCTAATGTTAACATCTTATATAGCCATCATCCAATGATCAAAAACAGAAAACAGATCTAAAGACCTCATGCAAATTTTACCAGTAGTCCCACAGAAAAAGAAAAACGAAAGTTGTTTTCTGGTCCAGAATTCAATCCAGGGTCCCACGTTGCATTTAGTTATCATGTCTTCTTAGTCTTTTCCAATCTAGGACAGTTAAGGGTTTTTGTTTTTTTTTTCTTTTGTTTCTCATTACTTAGACAATTTTGAAAGGCACTGGCCAGTTATTCTGTGGAATGTTCCACAATTTGGGGTTGTGGTATAATAAAAAAGGTGGTCTTTGTCCACAGTTCCTGACACTGAGCTCCTAAGACTCTTGTAATCTCCAGAGTGATAATAGTGTCTTTTTTGTATGAATGAGGTTAACTCCTAAGCGTAAATAGCTTCAAAATAGAGGCTAGTTGCCAGAAAAACCAACCATGTAAGAATAGGGTTAGAAGTTTCAGCCCTAACCCCCAACTTTCAGGGAGCCAAGAGGAGCTGGAGATTGAGCCCAATCACCAACAGCCAATAATTTAATCAACCATGCCTACAGAATAAGGCGTTGATTAAAAATCCTTGAACACAAGGGTCTGGGAGCTTCTACATAGATGTGCTAAGAGGGTAGTACCCAGAGAGGGCATGGAACTCTAAGCCCACCCTGCACCAACACCTTGCTGTATGCATCTCTTCTACTTGGCCATCCCTGCATTGTATCCTTTGTAATAAAACTTAGTTGCAAGTATTGCACTGTTTTGGGTTCTGTGAGTCATTCTAGAGAATTATCAAAGCTAATGAGGGCAGGTTACAGGAACCCCCAATTCTGTGATCAGCAGGAAGAAGTGCAGGTACCTTGGGGACAGCTGAGAATTGCAGTTGGTATCTGAAGTGGGGCAGTCTTGTGGGACTAAGCTCCTTAACCTACAGGGTCTGTGCTTACTCCAGGAAGTTAGTGTCAGAAGGGAATTGAATTGTAATGACACCCAGCTGGTGAGAGAGAATTGGCATTGGAAAATGACATACAGGGTTATCTGAGGTCTCTCATGATAAATTCAGGTTATGCATTTTTGGTAAGAATACCACAAGAGTGATCTTAAGTCCTTCTCAGTGCACCATTATCAGGAGGCACATAATGTTGATATGTCTCATTATGGGATGTTAACTTTGATCACTTGGTAAAGGTAATATCTGCCAGGTTTCTCCCCTGTGAAGTTTTCCCTATTACACACGGATTCTTCCAAATGACAAAAAATATTACTAGTTCTTTCTACTGCAAAGTAATCTGTACTTTGTCTCTATGTCAGAGTCTTTGGGAATGGAAAAATAATCAACTGAAGATTGAAAAATAATACAAACATTGGCAGCATTTACCATATGCCCTATGATTAACGCTACAAAACAGAAACTATACGAAAATAAGATAAAATATCAGCGCGCCGCTGTTAAACACAAAATATAGATGATTCATTTTTGGTAGGACAATGCTAGCATTCAGAAGACCAAGAACTTTATAATCATAATGACAATTTTCTTCATTTGACAGAAACCACAACAAATGTTAATATGAAATGCAAAACTTTTTGTTAGAGTACAAACATTAACATCAAATCACATATTACCTGAAGAAGGGAAAAAATGCCAAATATTACTTAGCCATTTTAGATATGGCCCCTGATGCAGGCTATATAGAACAGATAATATTATAAGGTTTCTGGATTTCAAAAAGGCAAATATGTCTGTAGGTGAACATTTTGTGGGAGTTTATTCAGTAAATGACATGGATAAAACAAGACTGTATGTATTTTTAATCATGTTGACTGTTGACTCTTCCACAAAATCTGTCAGAATAACCTGTTAGACAACCAAAGACAAGTGTAATGGACATTCAGCAACAGGGGAGATCACCGCCCTTAACAGAGACTTAGTGTCTCTGTAGGGGACACTTTTGGATTCTGGTGATTCAACGCAAGTCCTTCAAGGCAGGAAGCTGGTGGAGATTGGGCAAAGTTTAAGACATAATAGTTTAGAACTGGCAGACACAGCAAGTCTATAAACAAGTCTGGAGAAACAAACTATTGTCCTGATAAGACTAGCTATTTGTCCAGGTGAGCATACAGTTTTTTTGATAAGACTAGTTATTGTCACCATGAGGCAACTGTTTGCCTTGACAAATTGGTTTGCAGGAATTTCCTGCAGCAAATGATGAAGTTATGTTATTTATTGGTTTGCAGTCTTATCTTCCAGGGCTACAATTTGCTAGGGGAAAAAAAACAGTGAAGCTATGTTGACACAGATAATATCTACTCTCAGTAGAAATCCTGCAAAAACTGAATCTAGACAAAATAATTTGAATGGCCAGGGATATGATAATGCCACAAATACACATGGAAAACATACGGGATAGAGCAGCAAATCCCTGAAAAAATATACACAAAGCAGCCTATATTCCTTGTTTTGCACATTCTTTAAACTTTATAAAAAACATATAACAACTTTTTTTGGCATCAGTGTTGGAATTTATTGAAAACAATTTTAAGAAAGAGAAATTTAAACCCATTTTTGAAGAAAATGATTAGAAAGTCAAGTTAAAGCTATCATAACATTAGAAATTCAATTAGAGGAAGAATGCAAATGCTGTTAGAAATTATTGTGATTTTAATAGTTATATTTATCTGCAACGCAAGCCAAAGTTATGATTTTGAAAATAACCATTTTTAAATTTATTTGCTCAGTACCAATTTGGCATAATAGCTTAGGTAAAATTGATGGTATAGGCAAAATGATGCCAGAACGAAAATTCAATGTACATAATGCACTTAAAAGCATCAAAGTAATAAATTTGCAGAAGACAAAGTAATAATGTTTACGAAAAATATACTGATACTAAAGAAACTTCAGAGTCTCTTGGCATTAACAACTCTCTGATATAGGCAATATGGAAAAAGATTATGATATTTCAATTCAACTGAAAATCCAATCTATCAGCCAAAACTAAATTTCAAATTTAATTTTCTTTTTTCTATACTGGATACAACAATATAATATCATCTTAAAGAAAAGTTTTAAAATACAGAAAGAATATCACAGCCTTTCAGTATTCTAGATGGCAAATGTAATTTAAAGAATTCCAACAAACTGGAACTACTGCAACTAGGTAAACACTAAGAATTGAAATAAACACTAATACAAACATAGTAAGGAAAATGATACTGATAGGACTTCAATGTATATGGAACTAAAACCTTTAGTTGATATCTAAAATCTATACTTCTATTTCTCTAGTTGAAGTATTGCAATACATTTGCTATAACAATTTCCTGGACACATTTCCATAACTTTTGTAGCTCTCAAATTTAACTTTGTGGTAGTATTACCAATGGAGAATTTTAGAGCTAAACCAAAGTTTATGAAAGATATATGATGGCATAATTAAAACTGTGTGTTTCTTTAGAAAATAAGACACTGGCACAAGTAGGCATTGACACTGTCATAAAAAAATGTATTGTCTATGAAAGTAATATGTATAACTATTTTATAACAAGTTATTAAATCCTAGTGATTTCTTAACTATTCTAGTGAGTTCTTATTATGATTAAAAAGTTGTACTTCCTATATTATTTATTTAATAATTTAATTTGTAGAATTTATATAGAATGACTTCAGGGTTGCTGTAATTTTTGTTAAGAAATAAATAATATACTACCTTCTAAAAATTGTACTTGAGGAAAAGAAAACTAATTATACTCAAGGAAGGGATACCTTTTTCCTAATTCACACAAAGCTTGGCTATGGGTGTCAAGGGATAGTTCTCAAAATGTTAAAAACGTAATTCTTTTTTTTTTCCCCCCAAGAACCCCAGCAATTCAGGAAACATAATTTTAATAAAAGTAGACAGAGATTCCATGTCAAAGATTTATTAAACTTATTAATAAGGGACCCAGCAGAATGATAAAATCAGTTCAAAAGAGAATTTAAGAAACTAGATTTTTACAATGAATGGGGGAAAGGTAATGCTGAAATAAAGTTGCTAAGTTAGATAAAGGTATGCAATGATTAAAATCCTACAAGGATAATAAGACCATAACCTCCTGGTTTACCTTTCCCACCAAACAAAAAAGAAAATCACTGTGCCAGATCAAGCTTTACAGAATTACAAAGTCTCTGGGTTCTAACGAATTATACCAACAAACTTAAATTCCCTGAGTCAGTTGCCACTTGGGTGGACTTGTTAGGAAATCTTTTTAGCATGACATGAATCACCTTTTGCCTTATTTCTAAGTTTTGTATACTTTTCCTTAACATGGGCTACTTGTAGCCCTGAAAATTCACATTGAAGGAGGATTCAGTACTTGGTTGTACAGAAAAAAGAAAAGAAAGAGAAGGAAGAGAAGGAAAGAAGGAAGAAGAAAGAAAACCAATTCTGACCCACAAAGCATAGATGAGTAAAGAAGATTTTACTAAGGATTTTGCAGTAACATGGAAGATGGAAGACAGAGTTACACAGCAAAATTTGAACTTTGAAATCCTGTTAGATCCCTTGCTCACCAAAATTGTCTTAGCTACAGTTTCCCCCTGGGCCTTCCCCAATACTTTCTCTATCTCTTCTTTTTTTTTTCCAGTGAAAAGAAATATACTTCATTGTTGCATCCTCACACCTGCATCCCCTAAACAAAAAGAGAACGTTTTACACATTAAGATCCAAAATGAATGATGAATTCCAAAATAAAATATTTTTTGCTCTTTTTATTCTCACCACTGGTCAGAACTGACCTATCTTGCCCCAAGAAAAAACATGAAGATCAGATAAACAGGCTTGTTTACAATCATTATTTCAAGAACACGGACACAGCATTCCATGCTTCCACATAATCTAAAATCCTTACTATAAGGTAGGTAGGTATTACTATCACCATGTAATAAATTAAGTGACTGAGCCTCAAAGAGGTTGACATCTTACCAGTCATAATAAATAGCAAGGCTCCGATTGAGATGCAGACTTCAAATTCCAAATCTGAAGCTGATTTCTTATAGCTCGGCTCAGAGGTTATAATACTTTTGTTCTGCTAGTAAATCTATGAATTGGTACTCAATGTAAGGTACTACTTAGAAATCATTTATTTGTTCTACTCCAGGATTTCTCAACGTTGGCACTACTGACATTATTCTTTTTTGCAGGAGGCTGTCCTGTGCACTGCGGGATGTTTAGCAGCATCTCTGGCTTCTGCCCACTTGATGCCAATAGCAACCCCCCACCCCACCCCAGCACACACCTTTTCTCCCCCGTAGTCGTAACAAAATCAGCCCCAGTTGGGAACCACTGCTTCACTCTATGCTGAATTCCTTTGGAATTTGCATCCTGTGTTCCCTTCAGCCTGTGAGAACATATGGAGGGTGAACCCTGAAAACCTCTTGCCTATACCCTCTATTTGGTCCCCCTGGATTTCCTGTAGGCCCTTTGCCTACAGTAACTGACATTCTCACTGTGAACCTTTGTCTATTCTTGGAGGATGTCCAAAACCTACTCACATCAGGTTGATTCTGTATGCTAGCTTACCCACCCTGCCTGAGTCAGTGGCTATTCACGACTAGGAGTTAAAATTGAATTGGCTGCCCAAGAAATGATTTACTGGAGGCTTCTGGAAATGTCTCCCACAACTGGATTAACTATTTGATTAATTTGGCCCGTCACTTTGTTGGGAAGGGAATAGACTATTTATTTATTCACTTAATTTATTCAACTGAATAATTTATTTAGATGTATTCATTTATTTATTTAACTGATACTGGGACTGAGATGACTTGGTTTTTGACTAAAGTGAACAGTTAAAAGGATCAGATTGGTTGTGCATTTAGATTCAGGCTGAATGCAGCTACTCTCTCAGTACAAATTATTTCATATCCTTTATTTCCCCAGAGAATATAGCCTGGTTAATAAATAATCACAATTTTTAGAGGCTGTTTCTAACTATTCTTTTTTTTCTTTTTGTTGCAGAGAGCAGAAGATAATTTTTTTTTCTTAAATTTCAAAACTTGCTTTTAAAAAAATGTTTGGAGAGCCATTGTGTGCTTGTATGACAGTACCTTTCAAGCAAGGGAGAGTGTCATTCACTAGTGTGTACATAGAACTCAGTATAATAAATATGTGTCATTATACATCCATGGTGGATTTCCTGTGTGATGGAGGAGAGAATAAGGGGAGACAGACCAGAGGGTTCTCTTCACACTAGATTTCTTAGGACGCTCGTAAAAAGGATTTACTGTATTTTGATTAATCCATCCTTCATCCACCTTGAGTGTCTCCATGGCAACCGGATATTTGTTTCCAAAAGACGGGCTTTCAGACTATGGAAGGTTCATTCAGCTCCACAGAAAACCCCCTGTATTCCTAAGAACCACATCTTTGAAATTCAGCGTGCATAGACAACCACTCCCAAACCCTTGTCTGTGTTACTGAGGCCAATGCTATGATCATTTTATCAATGACAAGACATGATCAATTTTTGAAGCATTTTCTCAGAGTCAACACAGACTTCTGTTTTGCCTCTATTCCTCAAAAACATTAAGTATTTTAAGCTTAGCCTAAAGGAAGCCAGCTAAGCAGTCATTATATAGCTGTTTAAAAAAAGACACCTTGTCAAATGTTGGTTAAAGTATGTCAGGGCATAGGTCTGTAGTAGTCCACCAACTGGATGCTCTCATAAATAAAAATAACTTCTCATCAAAAATTAATGATCTCTTTCTCAAAAAACATTTATAAAGCAGAATATAATTCAAGGTGTACTAGCATGCAAAGGACACATTTTATAAATGAGATTGCATGACTTGCCCAAGGTCTCACATGAGTTAGAAACCACAATGAGCCCAGACATGGTGGCTCACGCCTGTGATCCTAGCACTCTGGGAGGCTGAGGCTGGAGATCGCTTGAGCTCAGGAGTTCGAGGCCAGCCTGAGCAAGAACAAGACCCCATCTCCACCAAAAATAGAAAAATTATCCAGGTGTCACGGTGCGTGCCTATAGTCCCAGCTACTCGGGAGGCTGAGGCAGGAGTATTGCTTAAGCCCAGGAGTTGGAGGTTGCAGGGAGCTGTGAAGATGATGTCACTGCACTCTAGCCTGGGGCAACAGAGAGAGATTCTGTCTCAAAAAAAAAACAGAAAAACAAAGCAAAAAAAGAAAGAAAGAAAGAAAAAAGAAACCAAGATGAAATGAGGATACAGAGATCCAAACTCCCAGCCCCTAGCTATGCCAACTCCACACAACAGGGCTTCCATCCTTGGCTCCCAGGTCAGCCTGAATAGTGCCCTGATTATGGACTGTGTGTGAGTCTTCCTCTCCCTAAGAACAAGAATCCACTCCTTTCTGCCCCTCTCCAACTCTCTCTTCAATATTGAAAGATGGCGTAGAAAGATGAATGTACAGACAGACAGATGAAAAGCTCTACATTAAAGATCTAAAAAAAAAATGACATTTTTTAAAACTACATATTCCTGGAAGGTAGCATCTGGGGGGAGTTTCACTTTATATACCTTATATTCTTCTGTATTCTTTTCTTGTTCATGATCATGAATTACTTTTATAATCAGCAAAAACAATTAAAAACATTTCCATTTGGAGGAAAAAAATAAACTACAAAAAAGTAGTCTCCAGAATCCAAAGTATATACTATTTTCTGATGTAAAAAAATAAAAAAACTACTCAAAAATCTTGCCCATTTATGCAACTATAATGCATTAAGTAGGATTTGCATAATTTCTTTCATTCTTTTATTTTAAAAAATCACTAAGTTGTTTATAATGCCTTTATTAATGATTAAAGTAATAAAACCAGGTTATTTTACCCAAATTATAGGACTAATAATTTCAACTTTTTTTTTTTTTTTGCCTAAAAGTAATATTGAATTAGTCTGACAGAGTTTAGAAGTCATAACTTGAATTATTTGGAATTCATTCAAGACGCCTAGCCTCACTTAAAATTGCTGCTGTCTGCAGAGTAATAAACATGATCGATGGCCTTCTGCAGCTATGCAGTTTGGCTGTTCCTCCATTGTTGAAGGAGAGGCCTGTGTGTGTGTGCATGTGCATATTTCTTGAACATTCTGCAACTGTTTCCAACAGGAGCTAGTTTTGAGCCTCCTATTCACAGTTATTTAAGAATAGTCTGTTATTTTCCAATTATTATAGCTCAATTTAGGTTACCTACAAGAAAAAAAAATCTCACATAAGATGAATGGCTTGTAAAAGAGTAAAAATATACACATAGAAAGCCCTCATTAGTTCTATCTCTCTTGGTTCTTTGTCATTTTGAGCTACAAGAAAAAATTGGTTTCTACGGGTAACCAGAACTTTCATAAGATCATCAAATTAAGCAAATTAACACGGGAGGATTTAAATTAGTCTCAATGTTGTTTTTTTAGGAATGTTTAAATAAACTTCCAAATAAAGTAAATGCAGATTTTAGGCAGTGCCCTCCCCAACATCTCTCCAGCATTTCTGATCCTCCTCTGTTCTCTCCTTTTTCCTTCCATTCACAATTTTAAAAACAAATTACTTGACACATCTCTTGCAATTGATAACACCTGTGTATGGGGATAAAGCTAAGAACTTAAGAAACACACTGTACTACCTTGTGAGATATTTAACTTCTAAATCAAATCACCTCTCTCATTTAATACATTTTTAAATACAGGTTGTGTATTCCTTATCTGAAATCTTTGGGACCAGAAGTATTGCAGATTTCAGATTTTAGAATGCTTTCATAAACATAATGAGGTATTTTGGGGATGGAGCCCAAGTCTAATCATGAAATTTATTTATGTTTATATATACCTTTTACACATAGCCTGAATATAATTTTATACAATATTTTTGATAATTTTGTACATGAAACAAAATTTGTATACATTGAACCATCAGAAAGCAAAGGTGTCACCATCTCAGCCACCCATGCAGACAATCTGTGGTTGTTTGGCATCACCATCATTCCTGACTCTGAATTCATATGCTACTGATAAGTGATCATTTTCTTACATTTATTTACACATAAGTACTTAACAGTAAAAAATATGACATACCATTAATACAGTGAAAAAATAATGTATTCAGGGTAACTATGCAGCCTAGGAGCATTGCCAGAATACAGCATCACCTGTTATCAGCTTTTAGACAACAGTAAAAACAAGGAAAGGCAGGCTTTTGGTCTCTGCCTACAATGCTGTGTTGTGATTATAACATTACTGTGCACTGTATTGTATTTTTTTTAGGTGAGAATAAACATCAGAATCAGTGGAGGGACCAGAAAGTGGGTCTTCCAGGCATAGGGAGGCATTCTGCTGGATGGCTTTTTTAAATGTTTTCTCCAGAGTCATTTGCACCGTAAACAACCATTTTTGTCTTAGAAGTCTCTCTTTGGTTTTACGAACTGATATAATTTCTTGTTCTGTTATGAATGCTACTATTCTAGTCCTTCAACAAGCTCATCACACATTTTCATCATGTCAACTGTAGACACTTTTTCTGTAGTGTTAACAACGTCATCTGCATTGACACTATTATCCCAATCACCTTGATTCAGAACCATTTTGGCTATTTCACCATCAGTCAATGAACAAACAACTGGAGCCTCACTATAGATAGATGTTAAAAACTTCAATATCCTCTTTTTTCCAGCTTACTAACAGACTGTGAAGATACACTTTTTGCATATGTACGGAGGTCATGCATCATTTTTTTTTCTCACTTGACATATGGAATTTTTCAAAGTCACCACCTTGCTCATCATTTTCAATGAACACAGTCACAGGCCAGAAGTTGTTCCAGGCATGCATAACCATGTCTTTAGTCACTATGTTCCAAGTGTTGGCAACAATGGCATCCTTCAACCTAAACTCCTTTTGAAAACCTTCCACACACACACCTCTGTTCACAGCTGCTAGCATGCCGTTTGAGAAAGTGTTATTATATTTACTCTTGACATAGATCCAAGGATACCCTGATCACATGGCTGAATTAATGAGATCACATTTGGGGGAAAGTATATGGCATAAACATTTGTGATGAGAATTTCAGCTGGAGGATAAGCAGAACAGTTGTCAGGAAATAACAAATCTTGCTGTTGTCATTCTGTCTAGCTTCTCTGTACTGAATACAAGCCACTGGTACAAAACGTTCATGAAACCAATCAGAAAAGATGTCCCTGGTGATCCATGCCTTTTTATTAGCATAATAATAAATTGGTAAAAAATTTATTCCTTTAAAGCAGCAAGGACACAAACCTTTGCCTATCACAGCAAGTTTACACTTATGCATGCCTGCTGCATTAGCACATCCCAGCACAGTTAATCTGTCCTTGGCATCCTTCATTTCTATAGGGGCTGTCTCACTGGCTGTAGTCAGTGTATACTTGGGATAACAATGCCAAAACAGTGAAGTTTCATCAGTATTATAGACTTGCTACAGTGTCAGATTTTCATCATCAATGACCTTGACAAAATCATCAACAAATTTCTCTGATTAGTGATCAGCAGATGCTTTATCATCACAAATCTTTAAAAATGTAATGCCATGTCTTTTCTTACATTTCTGTAACCAGCCTATTGAATATTCACAGTTCCCTTCGATTTTCAGTTCTTTGTGATAGATTTTTGCTTGTTTCGTGATCAGCATACCATTAAGTGGCATATGTTCATTCTCATGTTGATGGATCAACTCTTTCAATGCATGACCAAGATCTTCATTTTTACCTTTATGTAGGATGTCTCTATTTTTCATTAACTTCTGTTCATCACTTTCAGCATAGAACTTCAATATTTTATCCTTCTGTTTCTTCAGGTTCTATATGGTGGTCATTCCACACCATACTACTCTGCTGTGAGACATTTCATACTTACACCACTGTCCAGTTTCTCCCACAGATTCACTTTGCATGCTAAGATAAACATAAGTGTTTCCTCTTTCTCTTATCACTGTTACCTATATGGATATCTTCAGGCTTTTTTGACATTTTTCAACAATATCTTTATACCACAGAGCAGAAAACGAGAAAAAAAAATGCAGTGAGTAATGCATTTATGTCGTGGCCCCATGTGGGGCATCGTGGGGAACCTGCTGTTAGTGTGCTTGTTCTACACACATTCCATTTTATTACACACTGTGGACATACGCGTGAGGGACGGGGGAATCTGGGCATGTTCAGGAAAGACATGTGGAAGCTGAAGGTGACTGGGAGAGTTTTTTTTCCCTTTAGGATGCTGAATAAACTGTGTGGTGTTTTGAGTGTGACCCACTGCGTGAGGTCAAGTGTGGAATTTTTTGTGCTTCCCCTTCCCTCTCTCACACTTTTTCCCATGCCCCTGCTCCCTTTTCCCTAAAAAAACAAAACAAGAAGCAAAAGATGTGGAATTTTCCACTTGTGGCATCATGTTGGTGCTCAAAAAGTTTCAGATTTGGGAACATTTTGGATTTCAGATTCTGGACTTGGAATGCTCAAGCTGTACAAATAAATATTTGCAAAGAAAAACTGCACAGGAGCCTTGCCAGGTTTTTATCTTAAAGACAATCTCAAATCCTTGAAACATGGGTATATATTTCATATATGGTGACACTAAGGTAGGTTGAGGCCAAGGGACTTACCCAATATTACAGTGCTAGTTAATAAGATTTAGCCCCTCACTGGAATCTTTCCCCCTTACTCTTCTGCTTTTCCACAAGAGCAACAGAAAAGTGGTGAGGTGCATATTATTATCCTGATAGAAGAGATAAGGAAACTGATACTCTCAAGTGTTACATAATGTGTCCAAGATCACACAACTACTAAGAAGCGGAATCTGAACTTTAAATTGTAACCTGACTCTGTCCTTACCCACATCCAAATTCAGACTATACCCATAAAGCAATGATAAAAAAGGCATTTTTCTTGCTCTGTTGCTCAGGCTAGAGTGCAATGGCACCCTCACAGCTGACTAAAACCTCAAACTCCTGGACTCAAGTGACCCTCCTGCCTCAGCCTCCTGAGTAGCTGAGACGACAGGTATGTCCACCACACCCAGCTAATTATTCTTTTCATTTTTTGTACAGACAGGGTCTCACTATGTTGCCCGCACTGGTCTCAAACTCCTAGCCTCAAGCGATCCTCCCACCTTGGCCTCCCAAAGTGCTAGAATTACATGCATGAGCCATCACACCTGGGCAAAAGAGAATTTTACTGACAATTTAGAAGGATCCATTGAGGGAAATTCACACCATTTTTTACTAAAAAAACAAAAAAAAACTTTTTAAGAGGGGAAACACATAGTCAAGCTAAGCTAAGAAAAAAAAGCCAACATACCAAAATCAAAGTGAATTTAAACTCTAAGCAGCAAGTGAAGATTGAAGCTCAGAGTTCTTGGAGCTGGATGTGAGCTTAAAAGCCGGGAGCTAAAGTGCTGAAATCTACTCATAAAAGAGACTAAAGCCCATGCCCTGCTCATAGAGGGCTGGACTGGGTCTATGTGCATAAAGCCACTCTGTCTCTGAAGTGAAGGTTTAGAATCACTACCCAGCAAAGTTGATAGAAGAACATAAAGGAGAGTATCATCGACCTCACATGAGAAATGATTTCACAAACACAATTCAAAAGTACAAGCCGGAAAACAAACTATCGATGAATGTAACGTCTAGCCAGATCAAGGATTTTTGTTCAATAAAGGATACCAGGGGAAAGTTAATAGAAGAGAAGACGCAAATATATTTGCAGTATCTGTGAGAAGGAAAGGGTTAAGCAGTGAGTCTGCAGTCTTTTCTCTCCTGTTAATGGAAGAAGAATGGGTTGGGGGCCAGAAATAAGGCGGATGACTGGGACTAATCTCTTAGCAAAAGTGCTAACATGCCTCCTAGCTAACGGTATTTGCTAGCGGGAGAGTCCTAATCTATGGAATGCTTTTGATAGGATGAACCTGGTTGTTTAGGATTGCTTATGGTAGACAAACCAGGAATGTAGGGATTCATGGGCATGGTTCACTGGAAAATACCCTGTAATGGTTACAACCATCCTGAGTATAAACTGGAGATCTTTCATGGCCTAGGTGGCAAAAATATTGATTTATCTCATTTCTAATGAACTTAGCTTGATCGCTTGTCTATGATGGTGTTCGCCAAGTTTCTCCACTATAAAGTCTATTTTTTCCTTTGTATCTTCTAGAGAGATACTTTTGAGACTATGTAAATATCCTATTTGTCATCAAATTTTCTCCCATTTGATTTAACATCCATTGATAGTTATTCCATGAAATAATTATTCTGTGGTAGTTACCAAATGTTGATTTTCTAGTTGAATCAGTTGTTCTACATTTATTAGTTGGCACTTTTATGTGAGAAAGACCTTTCCCTTTTTCCCCATTTATTTGTTTCTTTATTCATATCAGTGGGAACTCAGATTCTTATTTTATTCCTTGGGTTTTAATATATTACCATTATTTTGATACACAATTATTGAGGCACAGAAACTGATACCCCAAAATATGGCACTTCAACATGCTAAACTAAAGAAGCCTCAAGGTCTCTCTGACTTTCCTTCCCCTCCTGTCTCTCAATCCTCTGTCTCTCCCAAAGCACAGGATGAAGGTGTTCTCTGAAGTTCTGTCATCTGCCCAAAGTCTGCACCCACCAAAGAAGAAATCAATGACCTCTGGTCCCTTCCCTGAGTTTTCATTATCTGAACTCGTATCCCAAGAAGAAAGACTGAAGTCTGTCAACAAACCTGGACAGACTTTTGTCACAAACCATTGTCTGCTCTACAGGCCCAACAGACTCTGTCCCAGGCCATTGTATGTTCTTCAAACCCATTGAATTCCCCTAAAAATCAGTTAACTACTCTCCTAAGATTATCCGCACTTCTCCATCTCTCTTTCCCCTAAGAAGGGTGTATAACCTTGTGAACACCATTGACTTGTTGGGTTATCATTCTCCTATTACCTATGATTCTCCCTTGCTATGCCCATTAAAATAAACTTACGTGCCTTTTGTCCTATTAATTTGCCTTTTGTGAGCTGAACCTCAGAAAGTTGTCAGGTAGATAGCAAAGGATTCCGGGTCTCCTAGGGACGAAAGTGGGTGCTGTTGCCTTGGTGCAACTGCCCCACCTGGGAAGAAGGACAAGGGTAGGCCCCAGGCCCCCATCTTGGCCCTGCCCCACCCTAATCCTCTCCCAAGCAACTACCATACCTGAGGGAGGAGGGAATACCCTACAAATCTGCCAATCAGAACTTAGTATGCCAAGGCCGGGCGCGGAGGCTCACACCTGTAATCCTGGCACTCTGGGAGGCCGAGATGGGTGGATTGTTTGAGCTCAGGAGTTCGAAACCAGCCTGAGCAAGAGTGAGACCCCATCTCTACTAAAAATAGAAAGAAATTAATTGGACAACTAAAAATATATAGAAAAAATCAGCCGGGCATGGTGGCGCATGCCTGTAGTCCCAGCTACTCGGGAGGCTGAGGCAGAAGGATTGCTTGAGCCCAGGAGTTTGAGGTTGCTATGAGCTAGGATGACGCCACGGCACTCTAGCCCAGGCAACACAGTGAGGCTCTGTCTCAAAAAAAAAAAAAAAAAGAACTTAGTGTGCCAGCTGCAAAAGAATGCAGAGGACTCTCCAGCCCATAGGCCAAGCTGCATAGGTGCCATAGAGTCCAGAAATTGAACTAGAACAACCCACATAAATAGTTAAGACTCAGGTCATGCAACTCCCAACTGTCCAATCAAAGTGTTTCCATGGTGACCTCTGAACCACGAAGGAGGTCCCAATCCAGGCATTATAAAACAAGATGCAGACCATAATCAGGCCCTTTTTTGGCCCCTTCCTTTTGCTCTCCCTTTGCTGAGACAATAGGTCCAGTCATCATCTGTGGCGTATATATCAGGCTCTGTAAACCTGTATCTCGCTCTTGCCCTATAATCCTATCTTTCTCTTCTCAATAAACCTCATTTTCGTGCTTGCCTTATTTTGGTGTGTCTGGTCATCCTTCAGCCATGAGCGCCTCAAGAACCAACATTTCAGACTGAAATCTGACAGTTTCAGCGGTAAGGCTTGCAGAGAATTACATTCTTGGAGCAATGTTTTGCACCCTGAGTGTTTTTTCTCCCAACACTTTTGAGAACTCACTTGTATTTACGAAAAATCTTACTAAGGTGTACCAAAATGTTACCCGTGGGATTTCATTCAACTTTTATTTAAAAAAAACAAACAAAACTTTTCTACTCTATTTAAATTTCTTACAATAAGCATATGAAATTTTTACAATCAGAACAATCAATAAAGTTTTTTTGTTTTTTTTTTTTTTGAGACAGAGTCTTGCTCTGTTGCCCCAGGTAGAATGCAGTGGCATCACTGTAGCTCACTGCAACCTCAAACTCCTGAGGATCGCTCAAGCGATCCTCTGGCTTTAGCCTCCTGAGGAGCTGAGACTGCAGGCATGCACCACCATGCCCGGCTAATTTTTCTATTTTTAGCAAAGACAAGGTCTTGCTCTTGCTCAGGCTGGTCTGGAATTCCTGAGCTCAAGCAATCCTCCTGCCTCAGCCTCCCAGAGTGCTAGGATTACAGGCGTGAGCCACCATACCCAATAAAGCTATTTTCTTTAAGAAGAAATAGAAAAAAAGAAAAGGAGGTGTAGGAAGAAGCAGGAATAAGACAGACCACTCTGGTCACAGTGTAAAAACTGACCCAAGGAAGCCTTTTAAAATACTGCAGTCAAGGGAGAACTTCCCCTTCATGTTCCAAAGTTTTGCTGAAAAATCAACTCACAAAAGGCAGATTAATTGGAGAAAGGGCATACAAATGTATTTAGCATGTATAGAGGGGAGCCTTCACAATGAAGACCCAACCCACCCAATGGGGTGCAGAAGCTTAAATACCATCTTGAGGTTAATGAAAGAAGTGAGAATTGGATACCGGCAAAACAGATTATGGCAGGAGAGAGAAGAGAAATTCTGTTGAGTGGCAATAAACGATTACTAGGGCGAATGGGTGGATGGGGAACAGGTATTACCTGGTAAATAGTTCTCTTTGGAATTTGAATGCACCTGAGAGACAGACACTATCTTGTAAAAAGGATCTGCTCAGGTGTGGTTACATTCTTGGTCTTCTTTTCTGCAATAGATAATGAGATAAGGTGGAGGAACCAACTGTTCTCCTTGGTGGGTCTGACCTATACTTTGGGAGGTGGGGGGAGACCTTAAGGCTTTTTTTTTCAGTTCAGCATGTACAAAGCACCATATTTTGGAGTATCTGTTTCTGAGCCCCAACAAAAACATACATGAGATTGTGTTATTCTCATGCCGAAACTCCTTCGATGGCTCTCAGTATGACTGTATTGAAATCCCAGCCCCTGGATGGCTTTGGCTCCACTCTTTGCCCAGTTCACATCTTCACTGTGTTCAGATCTAATCAACGGTCACTACGGAGCCTTTTCTGACCTCTGTTTCCTGATACTCTCTGTCCTCTTCATCCTCATCAATGTGCTGTATTTTACTTAAAAGCACTTATACACCACTTGACAGTACATCAACTATTTGTTCCATGTCTTTCTCTCCCATCAGAATGTAAGCTCTAGGAGGACTTTGTTTTGTTCATGGCTCTGTCTCCCAGTGGCCAGACAACGCCTGATACAGAAAATGTGCTCAGTAGATTTCTGCTGAATGAATAAAGAAGAGGGTAGGGTCGTGGATGACGGGAGTTTTTACCTTTGGCACCTGGGTGTTGTAGGAACCAAACAATCCCCTTGGTCCTCTGAAGGTTCATAGAAAAATCACTGACAAGATGCAGATTAACTAGAGAAAAGGTATACAAATTTATTTAACACGTATACACGGGAGCCTTCAGAATGAAGACCCAAAGATAAAGAGGAAATTGTCCATTTTTATGCTCGGTTTCAATGAAGTATGGACAGCCGCCTAGAAATATGATTGGTCAAAAGGGGATGATCTAATGTTAATAGACTGGGTGGGGAAACCCAACTAGGCCTGTCCATTCTTCTTCGCCTCTCTGAGCATCATTTCTTCCTTCTGGGTGTGGGGCAGGACCCACAGTCAAACAAGGTAGGTCAGATAATTTCTTTATGACCAGTTTTTACACTATTTTTAGGTTTGATGGCTGGCTTTCAGGAAAAGGGGCTCTGGTTTCTAGGACCCACCACGGGGAAGCGGGATTCTAGTTTCTGCGGCTAGCCTCACAGGAGAATGGGATGGGAAGTAGGGCAGGAGAAAGTCAGAGAAAAACTTTTGCTTCTCAGGCCTGCACTATCAGGGTACTATTTTCTGAGCTCCAACACTGTCGATATGCTGTTATTCTTAGGCCTAAGAGTAAGTTTTGGGCTGGGAAAGCAGAAAATTGGTGAATTCTAGTCTGAGTGCCTTGAGTTTGAGGCACTTGAGGGGCTTGGGGGAAATAAAACAGCCCTGCCAACAAAGACCCCTCTGTACCAATATAGATGAGAGAAACAATTGATTACTGAGCAAGCATTATGAGAGTTACACACATGTAAGGCAACATGAAAGTGAATACAAAGTACGCTCAGAATTTCACACAAATTTACAAAGTAGAAGAAAAAAACAATGAAAATGTCCCTTATCTCCTTGAGTGAGAAATGGATGTGCCTTGTAATTACCTCCTTTATACCTGAGAGATTTCTGAATTAATTTCTGAGGTAGGTGTTTATAGGTCCAAGGGTCAAAGCCCATGGCTTTGCAATATAAAATCCAAACATGAAGCCTCTTATCAGGCCAATCATATTTTCGAGGAGACACAGGAGGGGTCAGGTAGCAGCTGTTTCCCTCCTCAAAGAACATTTCAGCATCTTACCCTCATGAAGCATAAATGCTCAATATGATGTTGGACATGTGGGACTGGAAACAATCTGGGAACCATCAGTATTTGATGCTGTTCAATTATCAGAAACACACTGACAGAATTTTCCCCCTCTAAATGACCTTTTTTGTTTGATAGGGTCTTGCTCTGTTGCCCTGGCTAGAGTGTGGTGATCTAATCACAGCTCACAGCAACCTCAAACTTCTGGGCTCAAGCGATCCTCCTGCCTCATTTTCCCAAGTAGATGGAACTACACGTGCATGCCACCATGCCTATCTAATTTTTCTATTTCTGTAGAGATGGGATTTTGTATGTAGCCCAGGCTGGTCTCAAACTACTGACCTCAAGCGATCCTCTCGCCTTGGCCTCCCAAAGTGCTGGGATTACAGGTGTAAGCCAACTGCCTGGCCTTAAATGACCACTTTTAACATGACTTAAAAGTCACTCAAAAAAGTCTTTCATTATGCTTCCTCCTGTTTGAGTGGGAAGATTACAGTTATAATTGTTCTTTTGGTCTGTTTCTTTAAGTATGAACAATACCGCTTTGCTTTTTTGTTTTGGAATCTTTCAGTCCATGTGGAGGAAGAAAGGAGAAGAGAGAACTGCTCTCCAGGATGCAAAGGAAATATCTCTCTCTCTCCTTAGGTGGGTTATACCAATTGCTTGAGTCCTCCCTGCCCTTGAGGAAAGAAAATCTATTTTTCATGCTAAAGATTTAGGCTCACACACAGAGGGACGACCACATGAGGACACAGGGAAACGATGGCCATCAGCAAGCCAAGAAGAGAGGCCTTAGAAGAAACCAACCCTGCCGACGACACCTCAATCTCAGACTTCCTGCCTCCAGAACTGTGAGAAAATAAATTTCTGTTCATCTTCTAGATCTCTTTACTTCTTCAAGAATTGCCCTTCCTGAGAGTCAGCACGCTTCACGCATGCGCACGTGCCTTCCTCCCACGGCCCCACAAACATGGCTGCACCGTCGGCACCGCGGGGTCAGCGCTGGGGCTGGACTCGTGGGAACCCACCTCATGTGCGGTGCCGACCTCATGTCCTGACGGAGATGCTGCCGTTCAGTCCTCCCAGGGACCCACCACGAGGTCCGCGGGCCTCCTCCCCACCACCCGGTACCGCCTGTACCCCTCAGCCTCACAGGGCCTCCTCGGTCCTTGCCCAACCCTGCGGGGACTTACTTGCTGCTCCTTGATGTTGTTGCACTGGCCCTAGAAGAGCAAGTAGACCCGGCGACCTCGGGACCGCCTCCCACGCGAGGCCTGAGGAAAACAGGAAAAAGCAGAAGCGCAGAGATAGCAGACGAAACGAGGCATGCGCAGAACCCGCGCGCTGCGATACCTTTCCCGTGAGTCTGCGCGGCGGGCCCTTCGGGGCTGGCGGGCTGCGTGGGTGCCGAGGTGGTACATGGGCGGCCCGGAACTCTGGTTCTGGGGGACCCAGCAAACGTCGTGGGTTAGAGGGGCTCTTTGTGTGTGGTCAGGATGCAGTTTAGGCACAGATGCATTGAGGAAAGGAAGTCTGTGTTTCAATTTCTTTTTAAATACTGGGATATGGATCCCGTCTTACATAAAAATACTAAATTATTTAACACCGTCATCGATTCTGTCAGGGGAAATAAAGTGCGGGAAGCTAGTTCATCAAAATCACTAAAGCAAAAATGATAACTATGTGAGGTAATGCATATTTTAATTAATTTAACCATGTTACAATGTATATATATTTTCAAAATATGTTGTGTACGATCGATAATACAATTTTATGTGAATTTAAAATAATTAAATTTGAAAAAATGGAAGAAAATTTAAAAATTAAAAAAAATCACTAAAGCAATAAATGGAAACTGTAGGTCAATCAGAAAATAGACACAATCCAGAAGAGGAAAATAAATATCACATAATCTTTCCTCTGTGACATTAAAATTACTTGAGTAAATGGAGATACACACTTTCTGAGATAGGAAGACTATTCTTTGACAAAATTCCAAAAAGAATCTCAATTAGGGGGGAAAAAAAAAGATTTAGGCTCTTGCTGAGGGCTGTTATGAGAGAAAAGAAGTAAAGGGAGCGTTTATCTTGAGAACAGAGTGGGCAGCACCCTACGGAGTGTTGCGTTGACAAGAGGCTAGAAGAGAGTAGATGAAGGGGGGTGGGGAAAGGAACTGGCAATAAGCTGGGGACAGCCAGGGTCAGGGGTCAAGAGAATGAACCTACAGAACTTTGAAATGGGTGAGGAAAAGGTATTGTACTTTTTCACCCCCACAGTGTCCACATACTAATCCCCAGTACCTGTGAGCGTCACCTTATATCGCAAAAGGGATTTTGCAGATGTGATTAAGGATCTTGAGTTAGAAAGATCATCCTGAATTATCAGTGCGGGCCCAATGTAATCACAACTATCCTTATATGAGGGGGGCCGGCCTTGGGCGTAAACAGAAAAGGGGAACTCCTTATCTTTCTCATTTTCTACAAGTTAACCTGCAATTTGACGGAATTATAAAATGGCTGGTTTCTAAGCAACCTGAGTTATGTTCTCAGAAGCTTGACAGCCCTTTGGTGGGTTTGTTGAACATTAAAATGTCATGCAAGCAGCTCTCTCCTGATTTCCAAGTTTTAGACAGTTTTTTTGAACATTAGAGAGGCATTGCAACCACATAAGACACATGTTGACAAAATATTTTCTTCAAAGAGTTTGCATCCTAGAAGATTTTAGCAGAGCCTTTTTTTATTATTTTGTTTATTTATTCGTTCATTCATTTATTTAGACACAGGGTCTCACTATATCACCCAAGCTGGTCTTGAACTCCTGGCCTCAAGCAATGTCCCCACCTCAGCCTCAAGAGTAGTTGCAACTACAGGCTCAAGCCACCATGCCTGGCCAATTTTTTTTTTTAATATTTTGGAGACAGGGATCTCTCTATGTTGCCCAGGCTGACAGAGGCTTGTATAGTAGGGTCCTTGGTAAGACAGAATTTTTTTTTTCTAGCTAGAGCATAGTCTTTTTTTTTCTTAATTTTTATTTCAGCATATTATGGGCATACAAATGTTTAGGTTACATATATTGCCCTTGTCCCATCCAAGTCAGAGCTTCAACCGTGTCCATCCCCCAGACAGTGCACACCGCACCCATTGGGTGTGTATATACCCATCCCTTCCATCCCCTTCCCATCTGCCCAACACCCGATGAATGTTATTGCTATATGTGCACTTAAGTGTTGATCAGTTAATACCAATTTGATGGTGAGTACATGTGGTGCTTGTTTTTCCATTCTTGGGATACTTCGCTTAGTAGAATGGGCTCCAGCTCTATCCAGGAGAATACAAGAGGTGCTAGATCACCATTGCTTTTTGTGGCTGAGTAGAAGACCATGGTATACATATGCCACATTTTATTAATCCACTCATGTATTGATGGGCACTTGGGTTGGTTCCACATCTTTGCAATTGTGAATTGTGCTGCTAAAAACATTCCAGTGCAGATGTCTTTTTTATAGAATGTCTTTTGTTCTTTTGGGTAGATGCCCAGTAATGGGATTGCTGGATCAAACGGTAGATCTACTTGCAGCTCTTCGAGGTATCTCCATATTGCTTTCCACAGAGGTTGCACTAGTTTGCAGTCCCACCAGCAGTGTATGAGTGTTCCTGTCTCTCCGCATCCATGCCAACACTTATCGTTTTGGGACTTTTTGATAAAGGCCATTCTCACTGGGGATACCTAATATCTCATCGTGGTTTTGATTTGCATTCCCCTGATGATTAGAGATGTTGAGCATTTTTTCGTATGTTTGTTGGCCATTAGTTTGTCTTCTTTTGAAAAGTTTCTGTTCATGTCCTTTACCCACTTTTTGATAGGGTTGTTTCATTTTTTTCTTGCTGATTTTCCTGAGTTCTATATAGATTATAATTATCAGCCCTTTATCGTATGTGTAACATGCAAATATTTTCTCCCATTCTGTAGGTTGTCTGTTTGCTCTCATGATAGTTTCCTTGGCTGTGCAGAAGCTTTTTAATTTGATTAGGTCACATTTATTTATTTTTATTGTTGGCTGTGATTGTCTTTGGGGTCTTCTTCATAACTTCTTTGCCTAGGCCAATGTCTGTAAGAGTTTTTCCAACATTTTCTTCTAGAATTCTTATAGTTTCACACCTTAGGTTTACGTCTGTTATCCACTGTAAGTTGATTTTTATGAGAGGCGAAAGGTGCGGATCCTGGTTCAGTCTTCTACATGTGGCTATCCAGTTTTCCCAGCACCATTTATTGAATAAGGATTCATTTCCCCAGTGTATGTTTTTGTCTGCTTTGTCAAAAATTAGATGGCTATATGAGGATGGTTTTATATCTGGGTTCTCAGTTCTGTTCCATGAGCATAGTTTTCTATAGTTTAGATTTTACTAAGTGAGAATGAAAGCCATTGGAGAGTTTTGAGGAGGGCAGAGACATGATCTGAGTGTATTCTAAAAAAAACCCTCTGTCTTTGTGTGGAGATGGGACTCTGAGAGCAAGAGGGGAATAGCCACACCTGCCCTAGCAGTCCAAGCAGGAAGATGGTAGCAGGCCCAGGATTAGAGTGGAGGAGAGGTGAGAAGCTCTTGGATCTTCATCTTCTTCTAAGAAGGAGACAAATAGACTTCCTGATGTATTTCCTGGGCAAATGTAAGGCAAATATCCCCATTTTGTTCTTTGGTTGGAGACGTTAAGTGTTTAATAATGTAAAAGGCTGTTTCCTTGGAGTGTATGTGTCTCTGAGGCTTGGAGAAAAGAGGACCAAGATACCAATGGAAGTATAATGAGCAGGCCTAACACAAGCTGGAGGCTGAGGAATTGTCCAGCCTCTTCGGTGACAATCAAAATGACTTTGTAATTTCCTACTTTGCTGCTAACTCTCGGTTTCTGGATGGTCCTTTCTTTCATGAACTGGTTCTCAGTGTTATTGAAACCACAAGCAGGTTTCGGCCTCAATCCAGTTGCTTGCCTCACAAAGATCTGATTGTTGAGACGAGGAAGCAAGGAATTTTACTGCAAAAGATGTCCGTCTTTTGAGAACAGGAGAAATAGTCTCAAATCTGTCTCCTTAACCAACAGAGATCCTGGGCTTTTTAAGGAGGGGCCATGTGCATTGGGGTAGATCACCTGCATCGCAGCAGGTCATGGGGCATGGTGATTCTTGGCATCAGGAATCTTGCTCAGGGGCCTCAGAATTCCAACTCCTTTGTCTTGTAAAAATTCTACCGTTTCTGAGAAACAACTCAAAACCTCAAGTAGTTAGTTAAGAGAGCAGATTATTAAGAAAACATATAGGAGTCACTGAAATTTGTTCATAGAGCCAATGTTAGGTCCATAGCCAAGAGGGAGACACATGAAGCCTCATGTGTAGCAAAATGCTGTTTATTTTGAACATGTGGGTGCAGATGGGTGGAGGCTGAAAAAGGCATCCACGAGAGAAAAGGGGAGAGCCTTGAGTTTTATGGAAGGTTTTCCAGGGGGAGTGAGCAACTGGGCCAGAACAGCTGCTGAAATAAATTCTTTTCAAACAACCAGGAGGAATAAGGAAAGTAACTTCCCTCTTGCATTCCATTCCATTCCTTTATCTCCCTAGGGATCTGGCAAAGGCCACGTGCCTAATACATCCCTAGGAAGGGGAGAGCAGTGGGTTGCATAGGAGGTTAGGTTGGAAGTTTGGGGAGGGTGAATTCTTTAAGCCTAACAGCCAGTTACAACTGTTCTTGTAGGACCTTCTTGTCCTGACTCTCTGCATTACCCATCCAGGCAATAATCACCTAACAGAAGGGTCTTGGTATTCATACCCTCATGTAATCCTCTTTCACACAAAATAGGGTTGGTCTATATAAGGATATTGCCTACACAAGAAGAGGTGTGTGTGTGTGTGTGCGCATGTGTGCGTGTGTGTGTGTTTACATAAGGATAATGATGAAATATAACTTTCAAGGATAGGTTATAAAAGATACTTTGGCTTAAGACTTGCTCTCTCAGATCACTTGCTCTGGGATACCCGCAAATATGTCTTGAATATACTCAGGCAGCCTTATGCAGAGGTCCGTGTGGTAAGGGACTGAAGCCTCTTGCCAATACCCAGCATCAACTCAGCAAGTATATGAGTGAGCCACCTTGGAGGAAGATTCTCCCACCCCTGTCAAGCCTTGAGATGACTGTAGCCCCAGCCAACATCTAGACTGTAATGTCACAAGAGACCCAGAGACAGTAGCACCAGGCTAGCCACTCCCAAATTCCTCATCCACAGAAAATGTGTGACATAATAAATGTTTATTGTTGTTGTAAGTTGCAACAGCAATAATAGCAATAGAAACTAATACATCCACTTATTTCCTTTGCAACCTCTGGCTTCTTTAGGGTCAGGGTAGAGGGGGAAGAATTAGAAAAGATATGGCTAATAGCTTACCTAATTGGCGCTACTGTGATCCAGTTAGTGGTGCAGCCCAAATATTATTTCTCATGCTGGGATGCAGGCTATGAGTTCTTCGAGAGGTTCCTGCTTGAACCCTGACATGCGCAATATACTGTCTGGCTGTGCTCTTCTAATGCCCTTTCCCCCACCCTGGCCACTGGCCCTGATGGTGCGACTCGCACTCCCCTATTTCTAAGGTTCTTTCATCCTAGCAGGCTTCCCTCTGGGATAGACTACTTACAACATCACCAAGAGCCCAGTCATCATTCCTTGTCCACATAAGTAACAGGAAACACATGTAAACCTGCAATGCAAGATGGTGGATATGTAGGCAGCTAGCCCCCTATTACCTTCTGTTCTCCAGGCAAGAAGGAGGCACCAGTTTCTAGGCTCATGGACACTCCCAGACTCCAGGGAACACATATGAAACTTTCCTCAGAACCCTCTCATCATGCTATACCCCAGTGACTTCAACAGATGGGTCCATGAGTTTTTGCAGTTCATGATGCACCCAGCAGGGGAGAGAAATGTCAATTTCTCCTTCTTGTCAGTACCCTTAATTTTAAACAATAATCTCATTGAAGCCCTCTTCTGGCTTGAAGTGGAGAAAGAAATTCTAAAAGGCTGTCTGTGTGGGAAGTTTGCAGGAATGGAACTTAGAATTGGAGTCTCATTTGTCTTCATTGGTGGGGTTGTATTTCTATAATAGTTGTACTTCCACAATAATACTCAACTTGCTGCTCTTGGCCACTGGTTAGTGTGTGGATTCAAATACAAATGAAGATGAGGAAAGTACACATTGAACTTGGCATGTTTCAGGCAGTGCATGGATATCATTCTTAGAATGAGGACCCTGACTGCGTATTGGGTACCTTTTAGAAAAAGTAAATCAATTTCAAAATGTAATAAGAATATATGAAAATATAAAATTAAAAATTCTCTGTAATCATGCTACCTTTATATGACAAGAATCTTTTTGTTTGTTTTTTTCTTTACCAAGTTTTGAAGGATAGTTTCGAAGAGTGGAAAATGCATAAAATTTTAAGTTAGACAAATCTGGACTCAAATTCTGTTCTCCCACTTACTTACTGAATTAAGCTAAGTTCTCTGAGTCTCTCCTTTGTTAGATAGAGGCAATAATTTTTATTTTGTATGATTTTTGTGAGGATAAGAGATAAGGTACTTAGAATACTGTCTAAGAAAGAGACAGTCAACAAAGTGCAGCTAATGTCCATTATTGTCATTATAATTGTATATAGAGTTTTACATAGTTTAATTATAATGTAGGTTAAATTTTGAGTTCTATTTTTTTTAATCTAGCCTATTTGAAAAGGATTTTCCATGTGTTCCATGATAATTATACTTTTCACTTAAATGACTGTAAAATATTCTAACATTTTGATATTTTATCATTTATAAGCATTTCTCTGTTCTCTAAAATGTAGGGCATTTATAGTTTAAAAGTTTTTTATTTTTTTGACAGTTCAAATTATGGTACTATAAACATTTTCATACATACAGCTCTTTTTTTTTCTTATTTTAAATTACTTCTCTGAGATAAAACTCCAGTTGTGGAATTACCAAAGTGGGTCAGAGTGCACGAATATTTTTATGTCTCTTGATATGTAATCTCTAGTGGAATGTAGGGCACTGGGAAAATTACTTGTTATTCTGGGGTTACCCCTCTGCTGACCAGCCATTCTCTGGTCCTGCCATACATTTAGCGGGAATAGCTTCCAAGGACAGAAAGCACCACCATGTTCTGATAGATTGAGTCTGTGTTTAGACAGGCTGGCCTTCCAGTGTGATTGGAAGCATGAGATGCCACCACTGAGGGTGGGGCTCCTTCAGGGGAGCACAGGAATTGAACACATGTAAGCACAGCCTCTTCCAGGTGAGGGCTCTAGAACATGCCATAAATTGCCCCTGTGTAGCTAGAGTGAAGTGATAGAGGGGAGAGAGGTAAGAGGAAGGGTTGGAGAGGTAATCAGCAAACAGGCCCTGCAGGGCTTCTAGGCTTCTAAGCTTGCTTTTATTCCACATGCCTCAGGAAGTGATTGAAAGCTGCATGCAAGGAAATGATGGAGCTGATGTGCAGCCAGGAGATCACCAGGGCTGGAGCAAAGGGGTTAGGAAGGGGGGAGTCCAGAAGATGAAATCAGAAAGGTGAGGGAGTTCTACATCATGCGAGACTGTGTAGGACCATTGTAAGGAGGGCTTTTTTATTTTGTGTAGAGACGGAGTCTTACTATGATGATGCCTCTGTGCTCTAGCCAGGGAGACAGAGCAAGACTCTGTCTCAAAAAAAAAAAAAAAAAAAAAAAAAGAATAAGTTTTTGGCTTGAGCAACTACAACAATAACATTGTAAATGGAAAAAATGAAAGAGGCTAAAGGGAGCAGGGTTGGTATTTTTGTTGGTTTGTTTGTTTTGTTTTGTATTGTGGGGAGGTAGAGAAGAGTCGTTGAGTTTGGGACATGTTGAGTCAAGATGTCTGTTCCAGCCAAGAGACTGGACCCCTGGTGCCCATTTGGTTCAGTGTGATCCTATTCCCACCCACCTCATGTCTACTCTCCCAGCTGATTGGACCAAGGGTAGGCATTCAATCCAAGTGGGGCCTATTCAGGTTCCCTGTGACAAGAAATTGAAAATGGAACTGAAAGAGAAATTTGTCATTCTCAGATGGCTGGACATGTAACACATAAGTTTGGAGTCTATAAAGTGAATATGTTAGGTATATAGCAAGGGATTCCAGGTCTCCTAGGGACAAAAGTGGGTGCTGTTTCCTTGGTGCAATAGCCCCACCTGGGAAGAGGGACAAGAGTGGACCCCAGACCCCCATCTTGGTCCTGCCCCCACTTAATCCTCTCCTGAGCGCCTGCCATACCTGGGGGAGGAGGGAACACCCTACAATTATAATTTAACATACCAGCTGCAAAAGAATGCAGAGGATTCTCTAGCCCACAGGCCAAGCAGCATAGGTACGACAGAGTCCAGAAGTTGAACTAGAACAACCGACATGCATAGTTAAGTCTCAGGTCATGCAACCCCCAACTGTCCAATCAAAATGGTTCTATGGTGATGTCTGAGCCACAGGGAGGTCCCAATCTGGGCACTATAAAACAAGTTGCAGACCATAACCAACCTCTTTTTCTCTGCTGGGACAAGGGGTCCGGTCGTCATCTGTGGAGTACATATCTTGCTCTGTAAACCTGTATCTTGCTCTTGCCCTGTAATCCTATCTTGCTCCCCCTCAATAAATTTTACCTCATGTTTGCCTTACGTTGGTGTGTCTGGTCATTCTTTGGCCATGAGTGTGCCAAGAACTGACATTTCAGACTGAAACCTGACAAATATTTTATACTCTGCCTATACCCTGGAGAAAGAGAGAAAAAAAACTAGGAAATATGTAGAAAGCAGAAAGAATGAGTCAGAAAGTAAACAAAATCTCTTTCTCTGTACCTTGTGTTACATTGCCCTTTTTCCAGCTAGCCTGAGATTTTTAACTAAATTAAACTTGGAATAAAAATGATTGATTAATACTTAATTCCCAAGACCATCTCTACTACTGCCTGTGGTGCTCCTAGATAGATCATGTTTCATCTTCTAGGCTTACTCAACAAGATCCTATCTGATCAGGCTCACCATTTATCCCACAAAGGAAGTTCTAGAGTTCCTGGCTAGTCACAATCACATTTCCAGTGGACACTACCTGCAATGAAATGATTGACCAAATGTGTGAACTAGAGTTTGTTTATGCTATCATTAGTGTTTTCAGAATTACCATATCCACTGGAAGAAGCTGATTCATCACCAGTTGTAGACTTAGAACACCTACACTCTTCACAGGGCCCAAATCCATCACCAGACCCTTTCCTGAGTGGGTAACACCCACAGCTGCACAAGATGAAAAGCAAGGTCCAACAATGGACTCCTTATGCTTCATTCACCACTGAATACCCACTGCCTAGTATGTAGGAGGTGTTCAGAAAATATCTGTTGAATGAATAAACCAGGGAAGACTAAAGGGAGCTATATAACTAACCAGAGAGAATCATGACTGAACAGTAGGCTCTGTGTCTAGGCTACTACATGATCCTGAGATTTACATAAATTCTGCTGGCTATGTCTCTGTTAGTGACTTTAAATTCATATAATATGCTTTTAGCTTCTCCGTCTAACCAGTATTCCCTAGTGCCTAGTGCTTTGGCGCTGACACCTTGATTTTTAACCCGATGCCTAGACTTTCTTTGTGCCTGCTTTCTGCATTGTCCTATAGGCCTCTCTCAATCCTTGTTAGCCAACAAAATGAAAGCAGACCACCCTCAATTGGGCCCCGTTCCTTCTTACCTCTCTAACTTGTCACAAGCTATTCCTTTGTCTGAAATACCTTCTTTCCTACATAGTCTTCTTCGCCAATCCACCATGATTCTTTTATTCCATTTATGTCCTACAGGAATCTTCCTGGTAACATTGGACACTTCTTCCTCTATGTTCCCATAGGGTCTTGCTCATGGGGATGTTTTCCCATGGTTGTTTATCTATTTTTACATCTCTCCCTATTACCTCCAAGAATTCCTGTAGTTTGGACTATAGTCTACTTATCTCCATGTCCCAGAGCCTAGTCTGGTACCTGGAACTGAAAGGGTATGACCATTCACATAAATGAATGAATCCTAATTACTAATGCATACCATTATGTAAACTAAGCAGCTAGCAAACTAGAATCTGTTTAAACCAAAAATGAGTTGCAATCACAAGGACCAGTCAAAAC
>RJWJ010008610.1:0-52812 GCA_004363605.1 Indri indri
TGACTTGTTACTACTATTAGGTCAGAGAATTTCAAGGATGAAACTGGAGTGAGAGAAAAAGATAGAGAATAGAATAAGGGAGGAATAGAAGAGTATCAAAGCAGAATGAGAAGAAAAGGGGAAAACAAAAGGAGGCCAAGGAAACGGGGTGGAAAAGATATGAGAGGAGGAGATATCATGGGAGGAAGAGAGAGACCAAGAGAGAAGGAGGCGTCAGAGGGAGAACTGTGTGGATAATTAGGTGAGTGTCAAACCAATGATAACACCACTGTTTGCAATGTAAGAGTGAGATCTTTAAATATAGTTTTTCCCCAAACAATCCTATTGCTCTACTCACTAATATTTTAATAATTCCACCCTGGAATAGAAAATCAGAGAAGTTACACCAGTGTGGAAATTTTTTTTTTTTTTAGTAGTTTGGTTATATTCTAAGGTAGTGCCTCCCAAACTTTAATGTGCAAATGAATCACCATGGGATCTTATTAAAATCTGAATTTTGATTCAGTAGGCCTGAGGAGGAGCCTTTGATTCTGTCTATCTAGCATATACCCAGGTGAAGTCACCGTTGTTGGTCTTTGACCCATGCTTTGAGTAGTGTGGTTCCCAGGGCACCATGAAGGGGAAGAGAAGGCTGCCTGTAAGGAAGCATGGCCCGGTGAAGGAGCACCAATGAAAGGCCATACTGTCTGTATTCAGAGTCCTGAGAACACATCCAATTTTTGTCTTTCTGCTGTCTAACCATAACTCCCACATGCCCCTGTTGCTGCCTTTGCGAAAGGGTAGATAGTAATATTTAACTTGATGGATTGGAAGGATTTCATGAGGTACCATTTGTGGCATAATTAATGTTTGATGACTGTTATGAATCCCCTGTTTCTAAGAAGACCCAGCACAATGTTTAGAGAGCAAAACCCAAGCATATGTGTTATTTTTCACTTTGGTGGGGAAAAATAAAAACCCAAAAAACGAGAGAAAGCAAAGCTTCGCTTACCTTCCTGGTTGAGGGGAAGGAAATGAAAAACATAACCATGTTTCTCATAATTTAGCTTAACTCAATTGGATGGGAAAAAATATCTTTCACACACAGCCATGTTGACAAAATATTGATGGGGTGGAAAGCTACAGTTGATAAACTGTCCAGTTTTAAAAATTGTACTCCATGTAGCATGACTGAAATATAAAATAAAACCATGTCACTATCCTTTTTAAATTCTTTTAATAAATACTTTTTCAGGGATTAGGTCCCTTCCAGGGTGTAAATTTGTTGTAAATAATCTTGGATGATCTGGCAAGTGTCTACTTCTCTTCTTCGTCATCACCACTGAAATTCATGCTGCTTTTATTAGAGTGAACTTCTCCTGTATCATGGTAGTGATCACAAACACACTCACACATACACAAATGCATACATGTACACACACTTTCAAATTTATGACTCTGCTTGACCAATGGCTGCTTCTTACTGTCTCTCAAATGTCAGCTTGAGCATCATTTTTTCAGACCTTGTATCTGCTACATATTCCCCTTTTGGTATGTACTTCTATCGTAGTACTCATGACACTATAAAGAAACAATCTTTTTATACATTTTTTTGCCCTTTGGTCTGTGTTAAGTCTTTAGTTTTATTTCCCTAGGAAGTACCTAACACATTTTCAGGCACATGTAACCTGAGAAAAATCTCTCTTCTGAAACCAGAAAATACTACACATCTTTGAATTGAGGAAAACTAGCCGTCTACTGGATTTTGAACCAAAAGTCTTATATCTCTTTGGAAAATTCTCATACTCAATAAAAAGCCTGGGTATTCTAGTCCTTTCATAGACTACATCATTAATCTGAAAGAATTCCCTGTTGAGGTGATAATTCTCTAGCTTTTTCAGTATGTACTGACAAGTGGATGTCTACTGGGTTAATGTTCAATTGGACTAAATAATATGATGTCATCATTACTAACAAATGCTGGAATGTCTGCAATAACAGGACTCTCTGACTTTTTAAAAAAATACAAGCAAGACACATCCTCAGGAATCTACCTAGAGACTTCATATGGCTGATTGTGTAACTATCTCCAAATCACTGGTCTGTACTGGCAACCAGTAAAGAATGTACTTAACAGGATATCTGGTAGAATACTTTCATCAGTATAGTGCATAAATTTCACGCATGTGTGTATATATATATATATATATATATATATATATATATACACACATATACTGTTGATGTCAGGTTATTTGTTTTTCAAGTAATATTTTTGACAGATCATTTGATACATTTGTTCGAGTAATATTTTTCACAAATTATTTTTTATAATTGGAAAGCCTAACATTTTTTTTCCCTGAGTATTGGTATGGGGCCCTGAACAGAAAATGGTATCGATTCTACATTGACCTCCAGTTGGTAGATTTCATTCAGCAGATAAGGAAAGGTGGCACCAAGCTGCCGCTGCTGCTACTTAAAAAATGGTGACTGGGCGGGCGGCTGGGGTCTGAAGGGGGATGAGAGAGTTAAAAATCAAGTTTAGTTTTTAAATCATTGTGGTTCAAAATGTTAAAGTATAGTTCTTACCTTTCATTTTCATAAATGGAAAATTGTGAAAACTTGTTTTGGAAACTTGGACAAACATTATTTAGCTTAGTTGGCTACCACTAAGTTTGATTCTTGTGGACTTTGGCAGAAGGTAGTAAGTGTGGCAGAGTCTGTTTCTCTGAAATGAATAAAGGAACATTAGAACATTTGGGTCCTATTATTTCCATTTAAGAACTTCCCAAATACATAATTGCTATGTCCTCACCATAGCTGATAACTCACTTAAAATTCACACAAACTGATTAAAAAATGCAAGGACCTCAAGCATTGCATTCCAACTGTGCATATTCTGATTATACTGAATGCATGCAGTGTCCCAAGAATGTGTCAGCTTATGGAGAACAGGGGGAGTTTCTAAGGCTTAGCCTCAGAGTTCTCAAGTTGAACATTTAGAGAGCCAAAATACGCAATGGAAAATACAAACGATCTTGCTGTTTCCAATTAGCAGTGGGCTCCTGTTTCTTCGACTTCAGCAGGTGGCTATTCATCATTAAGTTGAAAAATGTTTATTAATGTGAATATGATATTTTGGAATCTTTACAATTGGGAATCAAAGATTAAAAACCTTTTTTGTGCTTTTCTATTTTAATTGTCTCATTCTAATGTTTCTGTCTTCTTCCTTCTTCCTTTTTTTTTTTTTTTTTTTTTGAGACAATCTCCCTCTGTGGCCTGGGCTAGAGTGCCGTGGTGTCAGCCTTAGCCTAGCTTACAGCAACCTCAAACTCCTGGGCTCAAGCAATCCTCCTGCCTCAGCCTCCTGGGTAGCTGGGACTACAGGCATGCACCACCGTGCCAGGCTAATTTTTTCTATTTTTAGTAGAGACGGGGTCTCACTCTTGCTCAGGCTGGTCTCAAACTCCTGAGCTCAAGCAGTCTTCCTGCCTTGGTCTCCTAGAGTGCTAGGATTACAGGTGTGAGCCACCGTGCCCAGCCTTTTTCTGTCTTCTGATCTGTTGCTTAAGAGCTATACAAAAGGGCACTTGACCTTCTTCCCTTTTATGTTAGCTGTTGGGTTATGTAATGAGGACAGCACCCCATTAAAGAGTGCTTTGTTTTTGATCCAGTTTACTAGGTAGTACAAAGGAAGAGGTAATGTGGCACTCATTTGGTGCTTTTGTCATTTGGAACAATCAATCCAATGGGGTCAGGACCCAGGATATTTTTAAATTATGAGCCTTGTTTATATCTATTAATCAAATATATACTTTAACATGTCTGCATTTGAATTGGTTTTTCTTTTGCATTATTCTATGAACACATAGGCTCTATAAATAACAAACATTAAAAATAACAACTCGTGAATTCACTTGTGATGGTTATTTAACATGTATCAAAATGGAATATTTTATGATATTCTTCATTTACAGACTGACATGTAATCATTGAAATACAAACCACTCACGCATAATGGAAAATAATAGAATTCCTTAATCATGTTGTTATTTACAGTATCAACTGGAAAGCCAAGGAGGAAAGTGATATTTGGTGTGTGCCTATGCATACCAAGTGCTAGGCTTAGTTAAATTCACATAGTGTATTCAGTTGTTTTTGTCTGGAGTCTCAGCAAAGTCAAATAATTTGTCTAAGGTTACCCTGCCTATAAATGTTGGAGTTTAGGTCTGTTTAATTCAAAATGTGACTTTTAAACCTACTGCACTGTTTCCAATTTTGAATTAGTCTTTTGTATAATTGACTTACTTTTGGCTTAACTTTAAAATTTTTTTGGAGATTTTTTTTTTTTTTAATTTGATTCTTCATAGAAATGTCTAGCTCTTCTTTAGTCAAATGTCCCTTTAGGAATGTTGTGGGACTCAATCAAGAACTGTAGGAGTATTTTCTTTGTAGAAGGAATCAGTAAAGATTGCATCCTAGCTTCTTGTGGGATATTCCCTAAACCAAATAGTTTCCAGATATGCATGAACAAAACCCAGGATTCTGTACTTAGAGCAACATTTTAAAAAATGTTGATGAAAATCTAGATATTATGTACCTAAAATAAAGGGCAGAACATTAACTGCTTGCAAACATAGTGATTGCTTTCTTCCTTTGGAAGCTAAGGATCTCTCAGCATGAGATTTTATTTATAAACAGTACTGTTTCTCTTACAGGAGGTTCATCATAAGGTCATCTTTTTGACTGTCCAAATTGAAGCACTAAAATAATTATTTCTCTGTTAACATGCTAGACAAATAGCAAAGCCATTTTGGATCTGAGCTTTTATCTGCTGAATTAAAAAGGCATAAAGTGAATATTGACCCAAGAGAAATATTCACAAAATGGAAAAAAAAAATTGTACAATGCACATAGGATGAAATTCAGATAATTTCTGGAGAAAAGAAACCGCTTGAAGGATTCTGTATAAATCATACCTACGTCATTTTTTGAAGCTGCTAAACTTGATCTGTGAGTATTTTCTGTAGCTTGTGTAGAATGAATACTTTCAGTCAGATAACTGAGTATTAGTTATTCAAAGGATTGTATAAGAAAAACAGACTGCTTTCCATAGTGACCTGGGAGGCCGGAAACATTGACGATCTGGGCAGTAAATTCATCATAAAATTTAAAAAGAAAAAGATTAAATACAGAATAAATTGGGTCATGGAGTTAGTTGCAAAACCCGGTTGCTATGCTGAGTTGCTGATTACAGGTATCACAGGCTGTATGAGAGGAGAGATGATTGCACTAGACTGGTGGTCGCTGTGGGTGATAAAGGCAAAGTGTTTAAAAGGTTGCTCTGACTGTGAAGTCTGTTTGCGGAGGTGTGTGTGGGTGTGTGCGCAAGCACACATGCTCTCAGCCTCGCGTCGGTAGGCATTGTACGTGCAGGATGCTGTTGTTTAACCTAGAATTGCCTGGTATTGCTATATTCTAATCAGAATATTTGTATTATTTTAACAATGGTTTATTATAATATTTTGCCCATCAATAATTTTTAAAAGAGGGGCACACTAAAAACCCCGACTTTAGCATTACACAATTCATCCGTGTAACAAAAACACTTGTACCCCCTTAATATTTTGAAATAAAAATTATTTAAAAAAAAGAGTTAGTTTGTGAACCTTTTTTCTTTTGTGTTGCTTTAGAAACCCTAAGTGTCTATAAAGGCTCTAGTGTGCCCATGATTATGCTTCCTTTTAAAATAAAGTTCTTTGTTTAATTTTGCAGTTCATTGTGTAAGGAGAGAGTGAATAGAATGAGGATTTAGCTTGCACTCTGTCTCTATTCAAACTTAAAAGTCAGTTGTGTCATTCAGAAAGAGCAGAAAACTGGGCTGATATAGCAGTCGGGATCTAGCAAAGCGTCTGGTGCCTGACAGGCCTTAGTGGATCGAATACTGCTTGAGCTGTGGTCACTGGGTACCTAACCCGTGTACAAACAAGGTACCACGTACTGTAGGTTGTCAAGTAACTGTGGCTGCCTCTCATTCTCCTTCCTTCATTTGGTTTCTTTTCTTTCTCATAATCTTAAAATATCTATTTTAGCAGTCTTCTCAATCTACACAATCTTCCTTACGGAATACAAGAAAACAGTGTTATATTTAATCATCAGTGTAACCCTAGCATTTTTATATTTACCCTTATCTCTCTTCTGCACTTCACTGTATTTCTCATAATCCTAAATTCTGTATCGAGCGTCTCTAAGCGTGCTACACTGGAATTTCAAACTCCATATGTTCAAAGCTGACCTCATCTTTCCCCCCTTTTCCCCATCACTGTTAATGGCCCCCAAAGTATAAGCCAGGAAGCCTGAGCACCTTACCCTCTGCCCTGCCGTACCTCATCGTGCAGCTGGGCGGTTGCTGAGACCTACTCATTCTGCCTCGTCTGTCTCTTTCCTTGTTGATGTTGCCTCAGGTCAAGCTCTGACCACAACATTTGAGGACTGTTGCAGCTACATGCGAACTGTTATTTCTAATTCCCATCTTTTCTTGATGATTTGTGCTTGACATTTCAATCAGAATGGTCTTTCTAAAAGAAAAAAATCATAACTTAAATTTTCCTGCTCGGCTGGGCACGGTGGTGCTTTCCTTTAGTCTCAGCTGCTTAGAAGGTTAAGCCAAGCCTGGAATTTCTAGGCCAACCTGGGCAACATAGGAGACCTTGTCTCCTAAAAAATAAATAAATAAAAAAAAGAAAATAAAAGTTCCTGCTGACAGTGTTCTACCATTCCCTCCACATAATTATCCTGTGGTTCCTTAGCATGTTATACAAGGCCACGCGGTATATGACCCTGATTGGTTTTACCTTCCCCATTATCTGCATGCTCAGGAGATGCTGTGCTCCCAGCCACACTGATCCCCTTACTTTTCGATGAAAGCACCTCACACTTGTATGACTGTCTGCCATTGTCTTGTGTTATTAGTTGCTTTTACCTGGAATTCCTTTCTCACTTCTGTTTCTGTCAGCTAGGGGAACACGGATTCATCCCTAAGGTTCCTTTCCCTGACAGAGTGAATAGTTATCAAATAACTGATATGTATGTCTTATCTTTTCATTGAAGCCTTCTCAGGACACTTGGTACAGACCTTCACGACAGCAGCATTTCATGGATTCTACTGTAATTACAGAATTGTATGCTTTTTTCTTCTTAGGCTGTGAATTCCTTAAGATTAGTGCCAAAGATTCATTTTTTCTCTTCCTAGCACAGAGCCCAGTGCCTGCACATGGTAGGCACTAAATAAATATTCACTGAGTCAAACGACTAGAATTGTAGCCGCAAGTGTTGCCTCTGGCTTGCTGGTGCAGATTAACCTTATTTCCAGGGCTGGTGTAGGGTGGCCTTATGATTCTGCAGCCATTGTGTTTAGGGTAGATGTGCCTCACTTTCTTGTTGTGGAGGCTGAATTTATAGTGGCTGAGGAACTGGAACATACACAGCAGTGCCTTTGTGGAGAGACCTTAGTGTTAGAAATAACTGGCATTCCATGTGGACCAGCATCTTTTGAGACTCGATGGTCTGTGATAGTCTATAACATAATATCAGTACCTTGAGGGCAGGTGTCAGGGACTCTGTGCTTCCGTCCTGCAGAGAGTGAGGTCAATGTATGGGGTTGAATTCATTTTGCAGGCTCAGGTCAATAGTTTTTCATTGTTGTTGTTTTTGCATTTTATTTGAAAATAATTTCAAATTTACATAAAATTTGCCAACAATAAAAATAAAACAAAGAACGTCCCTCTAGTTTTTTTTCCCAGATTCACCTAAACATTTTACCCCATTGCTTTGTCATATGTGTTCTCTCTCTGTCTCTGTTTCTTAGACTTCTTCTTCTAGAACTATCTGAGGTTATTATACACTATGGCCCTTTGCACCTGTCTCCTTTGATGTGTATTTCCTAAGGATTGAGTACTTATTTTTATACACCAGAGTGTAGTTATCAATCTCAATAAATTTATCATTGATGAAATACTCTAGCCTACCATTTGTATTTCAGCATTATCAACTGAGCCAATAATTTCATTTAAAGCATTTTTCCCCTCCTGGTACAGGATACATACTAGGGTCAGGTATTGCCTTTCAGTGTTACGTCTTCTTCCCTTTCCTTCTGTTAATGTAGACATTTCCACAATCTTTCTTTGTATTTTATGACAATTACTTTTTGAAGAATACAGTGTACTTCACTTCCCCTCGTAATAGAACATTCCTAATTTTGGGATTTGATGGATCAATAGATTTTGCCTGATAATTTATTTTTCTTAAACTAACAAGTAGCTGGCTTTGAAGTACTAATATGCTATTATCATATTTAATATAAATAATTAGCACATTAAAATTATTAATTAATTTTCTTTGAGTAAATTGATATTATTTGTGAAACTTCACATAGAAAAAAACCAGATCCTTTAAAAAAAGTTTGTATATAAAATGAGCAGATTGAATATGCTGATATTTGGTAAATAAATAAGCTTTTTCTGGAACTGCAAGAAGAAATAAAATTCCTATTATTGCATTTCCATTGATTCTAAAGCAAACAAAATAGCTGTACTAAAGAATAGGTGAAAGTTTTTTTTTTTTCAAGTGAAATATTCTTTTCAGTTTTGAGATCTTAAATGCCAAGAAGACTGAATTCTCTTTCAGGCCCATATTTTGAACAATCAATTGATATTAAGTCTCTGAATAAAAGCTTTTGTTGTTATTTTGAGGAAAGTGTGCTATTGCAACTATAGGTATTTATAAATTAATTCCTTGGAGAATAAAACCCTGAAGGTATTAAAACATAATACATGAATATTTAGTAGATAGCAAATATTTAGACTGGTTAAACAAGAAAGTAAATTAGCATCAGATTGAATTAAACTGCTATGGATATTTATCCCCACTATTGGAGAGAATCGTGTGGTCTGGTGTTTCTGTTTGTTGTTGTTTGTCATCTGTTCCGCCATCTCAGCTAAACTCATGAATTGAGAAGCAGCCTGGGCTTATTTCCACAACATTCAGACCTTACTGTGCATTTACACTTGCTTACAATATGCTTCTCTTTTCTTTCCAAGCATGGTCATCTTTCATTTTCACACCTTAGGGTGCTCAGTACAGCCACTGAACACAGTGCATTCGAATTGTCATAGGCAGCAAGGTAAAAGAGATACTGTCAAATGCCATATTTTAAAAACTTTAATTTGTTTTTCTCTCTTCATTGTTTATGATAACCTCCTAGAAACTTGAAAATAGCATTTCCTTCCCCGCTGTTTTTGTTATTTGTGTTTGGAAGACAATCTTTTTCAATAAAATATTAGTTGCCCTTAACTGAGAAGGAAAAAATGCAACAGCGAAACACTTTTATTTTCTTTTGTAATCACAATGTTTTCTTTCTTTTCTTTATTGGATTTTTGGGTGGAGTTTATGAGAAGAATTAGGGAATTCTGACCCTGCAGTGGCTGGGCAGAAGCAGGATAGGGCGGTTGTTGCAAGCATGGACTCTGGAGGCCTGCTACTTGGGTTCAGATTGTGGCCCAGAAGTCGACAAGCTGAGTGATCTCATGCAGGTTACTCCATCTCTTTGTCCTCTATAGTGTCATCTGTAAAATGGGGATTGCACAATGGTATCTACCCATAAAGTTGTTATGAGGAGTTATTGTGCCAATATTTGTAGAGTACTTAGAACAGCACCTATAATGTTGTACAGGGTATGTGTTGCTAAATAGAGGTAAATCTCCCTCTTCCTCCCAAGCTTACTGCACTCATCCTTTTTCCTCATGGTTTGACCGAGTGTAAACCAGAGTTCACAGCTCTTTAGAGGGTCCTCTTCAGAGAGGCAGGAGACTCTTCCCTGAAGAAATGTGGATCTTTTTTGAAATTTAATCTTTTCTAAAGTCAAAATGTATCAGTTTGCCACTCATCCTTGTGCTTTGACTTGGTAGAGAGAAGGCATTATTAAAAGGTTAAATACATTTATGCGCCCCTGGATCCTCTGAGCACTCACAGCATGCCTTCATTTTGATTTGACAGAAGCCCACTCTATAGTTCTTATAAAGAACATTTATTTTAGTTTAAAGTTTCACAGGTGTCAGGTATATAAATTAAAAGAAAATGTATTTCCAAGGATGACCCAAGGAAGTATGTCGTCACCCTTAAAAAAATGCTCCAGCTAGCATAAAAAGTAGAGTATATGAATATATATTTAGAAAATTTGTTGTAGTCCTTCAGGCCTTAATGTCTTTTTTATCTAAGTGTGATTAAAGTGAATCATTTTTGAAGCTTAGTAGGTCACTGGTAGTTTATTTTATACTGAAGGCGGCAACAGAGAAAACATGATCTCTTGGACTTCAAGGAATCTGGGGCCTTTCATATGTGGAGACCATTTTTAGTAATCATAGGTTTATGCAGAATGGATTATTTATGTTATTAAGGAAATGATATCCTAGCTGACAACTTTTACAATCCATTGAAATATAAAACTGTCAGCAAAGCTAAAGAACCCTAAATCAACATTTTTATAGAGGGCAAAGTCAGTAAATGTAAACTTCTGATGATTATTAATGATGTGGCTCAGGATATATTTTAAGAGAAAAAAAATCACCTAGGACTCAAGGTTAGTAGACAACTAAAAGAAGTTCATATGATGGACTTCATATGATGAGAACTTAAAAAGCAAATAACTTTCCAGATAATTTAAATGTCGCATTTGTGGGTAACGATTTTTCTCTTAATTATGTTATATAAATTTCATAGCAATAGTTTTAAGTAACCATAAAACATATTGTTAAAAACAATGAAAATCAACACCCACCACGCCATTTCTGTTGTCCTCCCTGAGTGTGTAGCACCTAGTTAGTTCCTTAGTAAGCAGTGGTGGTAGCTCCAGAAGCCTGGTTTGTCTCTGTACTGATTTGTATAAACTGCTGAGAAAAACTTTCTAAGAGGAATTCTGATTAACTATTGACATGATTACACTATTTATTAAAATTCTCCCTTTGCCTATACCTACACTGAAGGTAGAAATAAGTTAATGAAGAAATGATATTTTTAATATGTAGAAAAGAAGCACCACATTTAAACTGGTAGTCATAAGTGCTATTATAATTTCTGAGGCGTACTAGAAAATAAAAATGGGGCTGGAGTTGTGCTGTATGAGGAACACAGTTGGAAGTGTTTAGTGAACTATGAGTCCTCTTAGACTTGTAAAGCCCGTACATTCTTAATGGTCCCATAGGAAGAACCCTGAGACAAGGACACATGTTCCATTATCCAGGCAGGGTGGATGTTCCAAGATATGTTAAGCTGAATTCTTAGTGAATGTTCCATTGCATAGTTCTGTAAATTGTTCCAGGATCTCTTAATGGTTAGATTGTTGTTAGTAAATTTCTTCCACATTTTCTATTTTTTTTTTTCATACTTTGACCTGAGTTTTTGCTAAAGGCACATATTTTATACTTGGATTTTTTCTCTCATTGTCATGTTTAACATCTTATTCTCAACAATTTCCCTCTGAGTACATTCAGAATTTCTGGAATGGAGAGGTGAGAATATGTTGGAAGTGTATAAATCACGAGACTATGGTATTCATGTTAACTACATGTACAAGTGGATTAGAAAGAAAGAACTAAGTATCATATGCTTGATTTATCTTAAATAATTTAGGTATTTCTAATGGCAGTTTTCCCATATCAAGATTAATTATTTAATGTTATAGTGTGTAATCAACTGTAGTAATTTTTGTTTGGCGATTAAGAGGTGCACATTTTTTAGTAGCTTTTTAGTTTTAAAGTTAGTGAGAAACCTCCCAAATAGAGCTTGAATTAACCAGGGAACTTGGAGCTGCAGTTAATTTTAATGGCACAATTTAGAAAACTAGTTTTGAAGAATCAACACAAAACACTTTGTATTGTTCATCTGTGTTAAACCAGGTATTTTGACATCTTCTTTTAAATTGCTACTTATTTAAATATTAAACCATCCTTTACACTGTTTGTATGGTGACACAATTCAGGTTGGCTCTTGCCTGTATTTTGCTTAGTCATTAAAAATTTTGCATATAGTTAATTAAATTGCATGAAATATAATTAGCTTAGTTTCGAGTGCTAAGGAATCAATGAGAGAAAAGAACAGATTCAAGGTTTCTGTGGTGAGTAGATACAAAGCTGCATTTGTGTCGGTGCCAACAATGGAGGCAGCAGGGAATCCTCTAGACAGGGCAAGCAGCCAGCCTGGGATCCGAGCCTAAGCTTTTGAATATACCTTTGAGAAAGTGTGTCGAAGTCAGGTGTGCAGACTGCGGTTAGGGCACAGAAGACATAAGAGGTAAGCTGTTCAGATGGGGCAGGGCAAAGCCCACTTCCTTCGAACACTGGCTCAGTCGGGAGCGTAGGAATCCATGGGAACTGGAGACTGTCAGAACAGAACTAGGGCACCACTAGCAAGGAGACGTTGATAGTCAGCCAACACTGCTCTCCTGCCTCGGGAGGTTCTTAAGTGCTTTCTGTTAGACTCCCAGGCTCAAAGCTTGTGTAGAGGAAGATGCAGTAATTTGCCACACCTGGCAAACTGTGACATAGAGTTGTTGGCACACCCACACCCAACTGGTACCAGCGATGATTAATTATGTACTGGGACAGAACAAGACAGTCAAGCAAAGTCGTGAGCAAAGTGCTGTTTTATTTGTGGTTCCTTCCCTTCTACTTTGATATTTTAACTTTAAAATGAAGCTGCAAGGGAATTTAGTTAGTAAAGAGGGAGAAAAAAAAAGCCAGGTGGGAGAGAAGTCTGCACATATCCATTCATTAATTCAGTCTTTCATTCAACAAATGTATTTTGAATGCCTTAGTATGTAATTACCCAAAATGAATGAATATTCATTCATCTTTGAAATTCAAATTCCATTTTGCTAATGAGCAGCCTAGTGTTTACCCAGAAGTACAGCGTTAGCAGTGGCAAAATTAATTTGGATCCCAAACTTCTTTCTTTGTTTACACAGTTCAGGTCTCTGCAAAGTCCTGGCTAGAACCAAAGGTGGGCTGATGTTGGCTGTGAGCATCTTCTGACAGAGCAAGAAATGGTAGATAAAGTAATTGGATACGCTATTTACATTGAGAGTCGGTGCTAAGCACTTAAGAGGTCAGAGTGGGAGCATGCTGCTGTTGTTGATATTAACTGCTAAGATCTATTGAGTATTTCCAGTGTGCTGGGGGTGGGCTGTGTGGAGTTAAGCGAGTTTCTTCCATTACCTCATTTAACACAGTTTAGGTAGAAATAGGCGCTCTTTGTATAGTCTCTGTCTCTGAGGCCTGCAGACTTGGCCACACCCCTTCCCTAGTACGGTGACAAGAAAGATCTCCTTTGGGCATTCACTCACAAACACAGTCCTAAAAAGCAACATGGAATTCTCATCTGGCTGAGGTCCTCTGGGAACTCAGCCTGGAGAACTCATTGTCCCTATTATGCTTTCGATGTTTCAGTATCTGACAGACAAGATGTTTTTTCTTTTGTATATAAAAATGAAGTAACTGTACCAGCATCACATATGTACTTTCAGTTTTAAACGGTATATAGATTAATTTTCTGTATGCAAGAATTTAATTTTAATGTTGATTTCAGGCTTTTCTACATACAGTTGCCTCCTCCTTTTATGAATAAAGGCATGCCTTTGCATAGACCACTTCAGTTTCCACAGTGTTGTTGTAGTTTCTAGAATGCACGTTTTCATTTTATCTGTAATAGATAAGAGAAGTTTCAACAAGAAATATAGCTGAACACATTCCTCCTGAGAGGAGGAATTAACATGGTGTTTGTAGAATTTGTATTCGAATAAGTTATTTTAAGGATTGCTTTTTATATCATATCAAAGTCAAATTATATTCAATTTAATATTCCAAATATATCCAGATATGGATAGTTTTGTTAATGATTTCCTGTATATTGTATGTGTCCATTTAATAGGCCTTGGATCTTTTTTAGTGAAGATAATTACAATTTGCTGTTGTAAGAAACAATACAGAGAAACGATTGGTAACTTTACACATTTTCTCCCAATGACATTTTGCAAAACTGCAATATAGTATCACAACTAAGTTATTGACATGGTTACAATCCGTCTTTCCCCAAGTTTACTCACATTTCTCCAGTTTTATGTGTTTTCTGTTGTGTGCGTGTGTATTTAGTTATATAAAATAAAAATAAGGAACACATAAATTTGTGTGTCATCTTTGTGTAGGGGCCGTGCTAATAATCTCTCTATTGTCCGATTTTACTATATGTGCTGAAGTTATCATAGGCCTTGGATTTTTATGTGCGTCATCCCGGCTTCATCACTCATTGATGATAGCAGTCACTTGGGGTTTAATGCTCTGAGCTTGCTGTCTTGAAATTCTTAATTTTATGTTTTTTATATTTGTGTTTTGTAAGTGAAGCCCAGTGTGATAAAGGAGCACGCCCCATGATTTGAAGCCTTGGTTCAGGTGACCACCTCCTTGGAATAGGTTCTCTGCTACTGTCTGCTGCTCGCTTCCCCACCTCATAGGACCCAATGCCCTACCTGGCCTCTTCCTCCCTGCCCCTGCCCAACAACTGCTGGTATCCACAGCCCCTGGTAGGGAGGATCGAGATCTGGAGCAAGAGCCTTACAGGTCTCTGAACAGGGCATTGATTTGGCTGCCCCATCCAGGAATGCCACAGCAGATGCCTCAGTGGGGCAAGCCTCCCACCCATCCCTGATCCAGACGCCTAATGCATCCCTGTGTAGGCCTGCTCCTGGGGGTCATCCATCTGCCCACGTTGGGGCGGTAGATCTGTGTGTGGGAAGGGAGATGCCTGGCTCGACTTCCCTAGTTGGTGCACAGAGCATTGTTCTGTTGGCTGGTGGGAGGGAGAACTCAGCCCTTAGCTGAGTGGGCAGTTTGTGTGCACTGTGGCTGTACACATGGGGTGGAACCCCAGAAATTCTGCACTCACTGCAAGAGTATCCCAGTGCGTGAGGGATCACATTAAATAACAAACACCACTATGGCAGGTTGAGGGAGAAGCTGCGGAAGCAAGGAAAAAGCTTGATACTTTAGTACTTTTAATTGCACTTTCCCTCTGCTTTTTGAACAAGGGGCCCTGCAAATTATGTAGCCCTTTCTGATAAGGCATAGTGTTATCTTCAGCAATCATTTACTGTACACAGTGCCCACTTGTTTTCATGCATCATCCTATATTTGCAGCAAATCTCAGCGACATAATAAGAAGATATTCAGTGAGCCTGTGTGGGGACTAGAGCAGCACAAAACCCGTAATGATATAAATATGTGGTAGAAAATTACAATAAAACCCTTGCATCTTCCACTTTAATTTTGCCTCAAGGAAATGGCAAAATGCCCAGCTGGCGATAACCAGTTCCAAATGAGCTGCCAAAACTACTAGGTGCTGAAATATATAGTTCATTGTACTTCCCCATTTGGTGCCTGACTATAGGTTTTGGGGTTGGTGTTTCAAAGCCAGAGCAGGTGCCTGCCACCTGGAAACATTTTCTTAAGTGCCATGTTAGTATCAACACACTAAGACCTATTGAAGTGTATTTTTAGGTAACATTGAAACTGCTTTACATGTGTATACATGTCTGTTGAAATCCAATCATAAATAGGCCTAAAATGTTTTCATCTGGAATTCAAAGCAATATGATTTGTGTCTTGGAACAATGAAGGATTCTTATAAAAAGGAACATGCTGATGGAAAACATTTAGATAAAATTAAAATATTTGAAAAGTTTGTAAATGTAGACTGAAGTACTAGCGTAACAAAATTAGATTACTTCACCTTAGAACCTAACAAATAGAGGTGCTGAAGTGATTGCCAAGAATAAGTACAGGTATACCTGCTGTACCTCCTTTTATCACACTTAAAAGATACTGCATTTTTTTACAGCTCAAGGTTTGTGGCAACCTTGCCTTGAGAAAGTCTGTCCAAGCCATTTTTCCAGCAGTATGTGCCCACTTCCTGTCTCTGTGTCACATTTTGATAATTCTCACAGTATGTCAAACTTGTTCATTATTATTATATCTTTATGGTGATCTGTGATCAATGATCCTCGATGTTACTATTGAAATTGTTTGGGGAGGGGGCACCAAGAACCATGCTCATGTAAGACCACAAACTTAATTGATAAATGTTGTGTGTGTTCTGACTGCTCCACCCACCGTTTCCTTGTCGATTTCCCTCTCCTAAGTCTTTCCTATTCCCTGAGAGATAACAACATTGAAATTGGGTCCCAGTTAATAACCTTACAATGTGCTCCAAATGTTCAAGTGAAAGGAAGAGTTCCAAGTCTCTCACTTTACATCAAAAGCAAGAAATGATTAAGCTTAGTGAGGAAAGCATGTCAAAAGCCAAGATAGACCAAAAGTTTGGCCTCTTGCACCAATCACTTAAGCTAAGTTGTGTATGCAAAGGAAAAATTCTTGAAAAAAATTAAAAGTGCTACTCCAGTGAACATTCACATGAGAAGTAGGCAAAACAGCCGTATTACTGATAGGGAGAAAGTTTGAGTGGTCTGGATAGAAGATAGAATCAGCCACAACATTCCTTAAAGCCAAAGCTTAATCCAGAGCAAGGCCTTAACTCTCTTCATTTTTATGAAGACTGAGAGTGTGACAAAGCTGCAGAAAAAAAGCTGGAAACTAGCAGAGATTGGTTTATGAGGTTGAAGAAAAAAGCCATCTCCATAACATAAAAGTGCAAGGCGAAACAAGTGCCGATGCAGAAGCTGCAGCAAGTTATCCAGGAGATCTAGCTCAGATAATTGATGAAGGTGGCTACATCAGACAACAGATTTTCCATGTAGATGAAACAGCTTTATATTGGAAGATGCCATCTAGGACTTTCATAGCTCGAGAGGAGAAGTCAATGTCCAGCTTCAAAGCTTCAAAGGATAGGGTGATACTCTTGTTAGGGGCTAATTCGACTGGTGACCTTAAATTGAAGCCAGTGCTAACGCGCCATTCTGAAAATCCTAGAACCTTCACATGCTAAATCTACTCTGCCTGTGCTCTGTAAATGGAACAACAAAGCCTAGATGACAGCCCACCTGTTTATAGCATGGTTTACTGAATATTTTAAGCCTACTGTTGAAACCTACAATTCAGAAAAAAAAGATTCTTTCAAAATATTATTCATAAAATATTTCAAAATATTGTTGCTCATTGACAATGCACCTGGTCACTCAAGAGCTCTGATGGAGATGTACAAGGAGATTAATGTTTTCATGCCTGCTAACATAGCATCCCTTCTCCAGTCTATGGATCAAGGATTAATTTTGACTTTCAGGTTTTATTATTTAAGAAATACATTTCATAAGGCCGTCACTGCCATAGATAGTGATTTCTCTGATGATTTCTGGAAACGATTCACCATTCTAGATGCTAAGAACATTCATGATTCATGGGAGGAAGTTAAAAGAGCAACATTTACAGGAGTTTGGAAGAAGTTGATTCCAACCTTTATGGTTGATTTTGAAGGGTTCAAGACTTCAGTGGAGGAAGTAACTGAAGATGTGGTGGAAAGAGCAAGAGAACTAGCGTTAGAAGTGGAGCCTGAAGATGGGACTGAATAGCTGCAATCTCATGATAAAACTTGAATGGATGAGGAATGGCTTCTTGTGGGTGAGAAAAGAAACTGGTTTCTTGAGACAGAATCTACTCCTGGTGAAGATGCTGGGAACCTTGTTTTTTTGGACAACAATTAATTTAGAATATTATATAAACTTAGTTGATAATGTAGTGACAGGATTTGAGAGGATTGAGTCCAATTTTGTGTTGTTTTTTTTTTAGTATTTTTTATATCAGCATATTACTGGGGTACAAATGTTTAGGTTACATGTATTGCACTTGCCCCACCCAAGTCAGAGCTTCAAGTGTGTCCACCCCCCAGACGGTGCACACCGCACCCATTAGGTGTGTATATACCCATCCTCTCCTTCCCCCTCCCACCTGCCCTACACCCGATGAATGTTATTGCTATATGTGTGCATAAGTGTTGATCAGTTGATACCAATTTGATGGCGAGTACATGCGGTGCTTGTTTTTCCATTCTTGGGATACTTCACTTAGTAGAATGGGTTCCAGCTCGATCTGGGATAATACAAGAGGAGCTATATCACCATAGTTTTTTTGTGGCTGAGTAGAACTCCATGGTATACCACTGTGGGCAAAATGCTGTCAAATAGCATCACATACTGTGAGAAATCTTTTGTGAAAGGAAGAGTCAATTGATGCAGCAAATGTCACTGTCATATTTTAAGAAATTGCCATAACCACCCTGACCTTTAGCAACCACCACCTTGATCAGTCAGCAGCCATCAATATCGAGGCAAGACTCTCCACCTGCAAAAAGCTGACCACTTGCTGAAGGCTCAGATGATCGTTAGCATTTTATAGCAATAGGGTATTTTTCCATTAAGGCACATACGTTGGCATTTTTAGACACAATGCTGTTGCAAAGTTAATAGACTACAGTATAGTATAAACATAACTTTTGTATGCACTGGGAAACAAAAAAATTTGTGTTTCTTGCTTTATTGTGATATTGGCTTTATCGCTATAGTCTGGAACTCAACCCACAGTATTTCCAAGGGATGCCTGGCACAGTTGCATGACATGTTTCAATTTTGGAGGCCAAAGGACCTCTCTTGTTTCATTTGAAAAAAATATGCCCATTTTGGTGCTTTACACATCTGATCATTTCAGGATACTTAAAGCCAGTCCCCTGTCTTCAGTTAAGGTTTTTCTTTTCCTTAAGTTAGCACTAGAGTTTTCTAGGCACATCTCTGCATATATATTGCATTAGGGATCAGTGAACTTTAGATGTTTCCAAGGTCAATTTTTTTGTTTTAGTGCTTGTCTGAACAATCTGAACCATTTCCCAGTGCTCATCTAACCAAACAACTACTTTGTTTATTGTTCTGCCTGACCTGAAATACGCTCTGTGTAATGTGCTGCCTGTTTTCTAATTCAGACTACATATTTAAGATCTGACCCACTCTGTATTTTATTCTCCAGCAATCTGAAGGCCAAAGAAGGTTTGGTGAAGTCTAGGATTAATAAGAATGTGTTTTCATCATTAGTTTCACATCATAACATCCTTCTCCCAAACCTATTGCCCAATCCCAGAATGAGAGAGAAATAAACTGACTGGGCTTTCCCTACTTGCTTTCACAGAGTTGCTAATTAAAAGCAAAATGTCCAGTCCATCCTGTAGGAAGAAGAGATCCAGCAAGGGCACTAGACAATCTGTAAATTGGGTAATTAATGTAAGAATAATCACGGCTTTGTTGTCTTGGTGAGATTTTTTAGTACATTAGGTGGAAAGAAACTGTGTCTTCCGGTAGTTAGTGAGATCTGTGACTTGACTTGCTTTCTTCTGGGCATTTATGTGCTGAGATTACTCTTAATTCTGCCCATGTGTGTCTGGGTGGATGATGTTTCCACTACTACAGCACACTGTTCTAAATCTATTATTTCACCAACAATTACTTCCACTTGCTAATTTTTCCCTTCTCCAGCTCGTCCTTGTGTTCTGTCTTGCACTAACTTTTAAAGTTTCCTCTCTGCTCTTCATTGGCAACTTACAAGTCCTTACATCACCTTGTGGTGATTCACACTTCCCACCAGTACTGAAATGTGTTCGTGTTCCAGAGAGCAGAGCTGGTGCTCTGGAGGCAGCCTGCCAGGGCATGAGTCCCGCCTCTACTACTCACCAGCTCACTAGCATGGTGACCTTGCACAAGTGACTTGACGTCTCCTTGCTCTCTTTCCACATCTGAAAAATAGGGATCATATAGTTCCTACCTCACAGAGTTGCTGTGAAGATTAAGTGAGTTATTCCACATTATGTATTTAGAACAATGCCTGGCCCATAGTGAGTGCTTAACAACTGTTAGCTATTATTGTTACTTAATTTTGTATAACCCAGCTATATGACCATTCAGCTTCTTCTTAGCATCTTATTTTTCTTGGCAAAACCTATTTGTATCTCAGATAATTAGGGTTTCTTGCAATACACTAAGGAAATGCTATTCTTTGAGGTAAGTTCAGTATTGCCATTTTTCTCTGTTATTTTCCAAGGAGGGCAGCTCGAGGTGGAAGATCTAGAAGTAAAATCTCTCTTATGGTCAAATCCCTCTTTTATAAGTATCCCTCAACCATTGTATATGATTTTTACTCTTTCTGACCAATCTGATGGAGTCCAACGTCTTGCTACTTCAGGTGTGGTCTGCTTACTAGCAGCTTGGACATTACCTAGGAGGCTATAAAAATGCAGATCTCAGGCCACCTTGCAGACCAACTGAGTGGGAATCTGCATTTTAACAGGATAACTAGGTGATTCTTAAGCATGTTAAAGTTTGAGAAGCACTATGCTAACATTTCTGGGCCTAGAGCACCATAATTCTGCTCTAGGGAAATAGAAAGAAACCAACCTGAATTCTATTTTATAACACATAATATTGACTGTTTCTACAAGTGTAGCACTTTTTAAGCCCTATGAGATTTCCTGGAAAACCTATGTTGGCATTCTCTTGGGTGTAATTGTTATCGATTAATGTCATGATTAAAAGTGCAGCTTAGGTCTACTGGGAGCTTTAGCTCACTGAAAGGAAAAAAAAAACCACCTCATTGATCTGAAGCCTTCAGTCAGTCATTCTTACCTTTTCAGAAAATACTTCAGATAAATAGCAATAATCTTAGCAGTGAGAGGTTTGTCTCAAGGGATAATCTTTCCAACAATGACTTGCATTGATTAAGTTCATTGCTTTTTAACTGGTCACTTTGTTGCTGTGGTAACTCTTTTAAACATTAGAATGCTTTTTTTTTTTTTTTTAAGTTGGGATGTGTATGAGTAAGGTAGCACAAAGAAGCATATTTGTGCTTCTTGTACTGCTAGTGAATTACTTGCCGAGAGTCCAATGTTCTTATTGTTTTCTAAATACTGCTTTGTTGAAACAAGGTTCTAGAAAGGGGAGGTGTTGGACATGTTTATGGAGTAGACAGCGTACAGAAAACTCAGGCTAGTATTAAGATTCTTGGTATCTATGTCAGCTGTCAAGAAAGTACTAAAAATGCCAGTTATATTAGCTGGAGAACTTTGCTTTTGGAGTAGTGTACTCTTGTAAATCTTATACAACAATATTGTCAGATTATCCTCTTGCCTTTTGCATACGTCTTTTTATGGTTCAAGCAGTTGGAAAATCTTCAGCTCACTGTGGTTGTAGGGTGGCAGGAAAGATAAACGGATTGGGCTTTAAGGCCAAATTTTGAATCTGGCCTTCGATAATGAACCCAAATTTTGAATTTGACCTTAAATAATGAACCCAGTTGCAGATGTTAAATAACGATATTAAGAAGTTCAAACCATTAATGTAAAATGATATTTGAAAGTTATATAACAGTATATGGATAATTAAAAAGCAAAAGGGCATTATTGTACTCTGAATGACTACCCTCAGAGTGTGCATCACCCTTTCCATGCCCCTCACCTTTCACAGCTGATTAGATGCTCAGCGAATCCTGACAATTGTCCCTTCCTTAGGGTCTCACATCGCAATCCTCTGTTTTTATTATAACGACTGTCTTTCTAGCTTGGATTATTGTTACCTCCTACTTAAGCTGTTGCAATAAACTTCATGGGTCAGTCAGTCAGTCCCTCAAAGTTATCCACTCTGTTTGTAACAAGTTAATTATGCTAATCTTCACTGGCTCAAAAAAAAAAAAAAAAATCAAAACTTGGTGGCTTCCCCTTGCCAGTAAACAAAAAAAATTTTCTAATACAGTGACTTAAAATTATCCAAAATGGCCACAGTTTACCTTACAATCTTCTTATTCAATCATTCTGTGAATGAACCTAGTGTGCTATCAAAATTGCAGTTTATTCTAGTCCATATGTACATTGTGTTTCTCAATCTTTGGACCTTAGCTATGCTTTTCTCTCTATATGGAATGGTCTATTCATAATTTCTGCCCATTGACATACTTCTTATTTTTTACCTTTTTCCTGAAGCCTCTAGGACCTTTCAGCCTTTAACACTCAGGTATTCCCAAAGACCAGCATTTGGGAGGCACATGCAGAGGAAAATTGTGCGTACCTGTTTAGCTGGCCTATGTCATGACTGGTTCATTGAGGTACAGTTTCTAGTTCTCAAATTTTAAGCTCCAGAAATTTTATTTTTTCTATCTAGCCAGAGCTGCTATAGTTTCTAGAACACAAACCCAGGCTAATAAACCTCACAAAAATATTCTTATGGACTAGAATACCTGTTTACTAATTCACGGTGAGTGATGTACTTTTCTAGGATATTGCCTCTTCACAGCAAGATGCCTGCAAAGCAGATTGGGAAACTGGAAAGTTGCTAAATTGGCTTAGAGTTGAAACATAAGGAATTGGTTGGTCTTGAAGGATATTCCATCTAGGTTATGGGAAAACCTCATTGCTTTATTGGGTCACCTGATAAGATTCTTTTCCTTGGATAATTTGATGTAAGTGCTGATGGATACCTCAGGTTCCAATCTCTTATCCATTGCACCAACTGACTGAATTACAGTTCTCCTTTACAACATTTTCCATTCTAACAGTGTCATTCTAGAGTTGCCACTTTACTACTTTGTTTTAAATTTAGCAACTCCCTATCTTTATCAATTAATTTGTAAAGTAATCCAGGTCTATAAAACCACATTTAGAGCCATCTGTTATGGTGCCTAAATCTTTGGATGGTTGATCTCATACATCATGTGTTTGTTTTTGACCCTTTATAGTCCCAGAATATGCCTTTTGTTTGAACTTGCACCAGAAATCTTAAGTTGTTAAATGCATTAGATGTATTCACTTCCTTCTGTATTTCCTTCTTAATATATTTGTATTATGGTTATTTGCAAAGTGGCCTTATTTAGTAGTCAGGGCTAAATTGCTTAAAAGCCAGGACTATTTTTTAGTCTTGTTTATTTTTTCTGTAATCTCAAGGACAGTGAATTTGTTTTTTCCAGAAATGTAGTTTGGCATTCATTTCTTCATTTACCGATTCATTCGTTTATTTCCTTCCTTCAATCAACCTTCCTTCCTTCCTCCCTTCCTTCCTTCTCAGACATTTATGAAATACTAACACCTGCCAGGGAATACGATTATAAAAGACATAGCCCCTAATAACAGAGTTAGTGCCTCTCATTGACTGCCTTAAGCTCTTTATGTAATCCATACAATATCACCAAAAGTTAAGTGTTAACCCCCCCACTTTTTTTTTTTAAAGAAGCATTCTGAGGTTAAGAGAAGAAAAGTGACTTTTTAAATACTATACAGTTAGTAAAACAGCTGGGATTCGAGACTAGGACTGTTGCCTCAGTTGGTTCTTTTTCTCTATTGCTTATTGGTATTTATTGGAGGCAGCTGTATGGTTTAAGGTACTGTGATGGTTAATTGTATGTGCCAACTCAGCTAGGCTATGGTGGCCAGTTGTTGGTTAAACACTAATCTGTGTTTTGCTGTGAAGGTATTGTGCAGGTATAGTTAACATCTACAGTCAGTGAGCTTTAAGTAAAGTCATTAGCCTCGATAATGTGAATGGGCCTCATGCAATCATTTGAAGGCCCCGAGAGCAAAAACTGAGAAGAAATTTTGCCTCAAGACTCCAGCATCGACTCCTGCCTGAGTTTCTAGCTTGTCTGCTTATTCTATGATTTTAGACTTGCCAGCCCTCACAATGGCATGAGGCATACACACACACACACACACACACACACACACACACACACATATACACACACACACAAACACATGCATACATACACTATCAGGTCCTCTTTCTCAGGAGAATTCTGATTGATTGATCCAGGTTCTGACAATTAGACAAAATATTATACCAAAAATTATTTGTTCCATTATCTTAAACTCTCAAAAGTATTTTAAAGTTTAAAATATATACAGTATATTTTGTTTTGTTTTGTTTTTTTAATAGGGAGAATCAGTTCCAAGGGTCTTACCAGGTAGGGAGCAGGTGTGGAGAGGGAAGGGAAGGGATGAGACATTCGATTGTTTTTGAAAGTGACTGAAAAAATAGAGGATTGCAACAACCTGAAGGTGTTTATTTTATAGTTGTCCAGGGAAAGTCTTTAGCAATTTCTAAAATTGCTAAACATTTTTATTTCAAGAAAATTAAATAAGAACAGCAACAACAAACCCATTTTTTTCCCCTCTGATTTAATGTTAGCATGTGTCTATGGGTAGAGTCTGTGGTGTTCACAATTTTACTTTTGGGTTTAATAAGGTAGACCAAGTCAGATATTTTCGTGAATATGGTCTTATTAAATACGAAGACATTGAAAACAAAAAGAGTAGTGATTTTAGGAATGTGGATTTCAGTAGAAAAGTAATTTCACTGTTAGGCCTGAAGTCATAATGGTCAATCCATAGAAGTTTTTTGTTTGCTATAAATAAGAGTTAACCTTCTAACAAACCACAAAGTCTGAAATGCAGATTTTTGTTAAATAGAAATGGACTAATGGGAGAACAGAGTTTTAAGCAAATGTGAGCACCCTGCTTTGTGTCCAGCGCTGCCTCCACTTGGGATGGTATGTCACAGCCAAACTGATCAGAAATGGACAGTCTGTCCTCATTATTTGAAATAGCTTTGTTCTGTAACATTACCTGGAAACTTAATTAGCAAATACTAAACCATTTCTCCAAGGAGAAATGCAGGGTAGTCCCTGTGAGCCTCTTGCCATATTCTCATTTTCCTGAACTAATCAATACATAGTTTTGTTTATGTGTTTCTGTTTAAAGATACCTTACTTATTATACTCATGGCCAACAGCGTTATAACTCATGGCTGAACTAAGTTTTTCTAACACTCATATTTTCTCTGTAAGGCACGTCACAGCCTTCTCGCACTTAAGAACACTAGACAGCGCTTTTGCACTGTGCTTGGGGGTCCTTTTCAGCAGCAAAATCACCAACAAGAAGCACGCAATGTGAAAAACGTGGCATTAAATAGACCATGAAAAGAACATTTCCTCTGTTGAGAGTATGAGAACTGAAACAAGACGGCAGTGTCAGCTGGGAATGTGCACATTGGGCAACTGAAAACGCTGGAAGATAAATATATTTGTTGTTAAATAGCTCCCCCAAAGACACTCTGTACAGTGCCGCCAAAGACAGTTGTTTGGCTTCTAAATATTTTATGTTCATTCGCAAGATTAGTTAATAAACATTTTTAATTCTTGCTAATGCAGCCTTTCAGAAGAAGAAGAAAATATGTGCTATAAATAACAAAACTTCAACTATGGCTATATGCTTTCCTCAGGAAACCCTGAGCAATTTCAGGTGCCTGTTTTGAACCACTGGCATGATAAATAAAATCAACTCAAAAGAACAACAACAAAAAAATCCAAGCAATTTGTCATTTTTTTTCTGAAATATTAGTGGAGAACAATTTGTTTTCTTTCACCAAGATTTACAAAGTCAGTTCATTAAAATGTCACTTGTTTAACCAATTTACATGTTAAAACAATTACATGTTTAACTGAGGTTTTCACCTTTTAATGATTTTTGTCATATTGAAATTTGCCAAGAAATTAGCAAGTCTGCAACTTTGATTCTGCAGACTGTTTTTGTACTTTTAGGTTGATGCCAATCCTTTAATTCTTTATTTGTCCAACACTTAGTATGTGCAAATTTCTTTGCTTAAGAATTCTGAATTAGCAAACCGGGGCTTTTCTTGACTTAAGCAGCTGCCAAATCGTGGAGGTACTCCCACCCAAGAAGGAGGAGTAAAAGTGAAATCTACTTTTTTATCCTACTGTGGCAAAATTATAACTCAAGGGCAGAGGGGGGAGGAGATAAGCTCAACTACTGATGAGATTATTATATAAAAAAGACAGTGATGTGAAAGATTATTTGAATTTTTTATTGTCAAAGTTTCCACCAATAGACCATTGTATACTGAAAAAAAAAAAAGGTTAGGTTCTTTCTTTATTTTGGAAAAATATTGCAAGCCATTTTTCTTGGCTATTTCATAAATTAGGATAGGAGAAAATAGATTTATATCAAGTACAATCTAGTTTACACTTGTGAAAGGGGGGCACTATTTACTTTGATTATGAATATTTATAACCTGAAATAGATGTAAGAAGAAAATTAGAGAAATTAGCATGGGCAATAATCATATTCATATAGTGACACTGACTTGGAGAGAATTATATTAGGTAGTCAGAAGACTTTAGCCTATTGCTGCTTGAAATTATGTATACATGGATCCTTAATGTTCTGGGCTTGAATTTGAAAGGCTCACTCATCAAGATTTTTAGACACATTATATTTGCTTTTGCAAATTAGAAGCTCCAACCACAGATGCAAGTGTACATTGCCATGTGTGGAATTAATGCTTCAGACAGCTTATGAATATGGATGTGTATTTTGGTGGCGCTTCTGCCACACAAGTCTGAAAAGCAGTGGGAAGTGGGTGGAACTGCGTGGAACTGCATATTGCTGTCAGAAAAGTGCAATTCTCAGAGAAAAAAATATAGGGACAAATTTTCATTTCAGACATGTCTTCAAGATCATAAAGTTTTCCCAAAGACAAAAGCTTTTTCGGGGCAGGTTGAGGTGGAGGAACAGGAAAGCTAAGGTGAATGAATGGCTGCTCCTCGGGTGTGTGTCTGTCCACTTTCAGGAGTGGAAGCACCTCAAGGTTCCTTGGGCTCAAGAGAACGGAGGGTCTGTACCAAGCGGTTGTAGCCCCCATGGGTAGTTTGTATTAATTATTTATCTTGATCAATTCAAAGTAGCCCCTTTTAAAAAGTTTTAGGGTGTTCTGGGAAACCTTTTCACTTAGTGACAAGTTGTTGTAAGGGTCTGGCTAGAGCAGGATCAGATGATATTTACGTATTTCATATGTTCTAACAGTACAATTGTGATACTTCAGACAGACATTTAAACCATTCCATCCAGAGCACATTTTAAATATCAAGTTCAACCAGTGATAGACAATAACATCATTCTACAGCTCTACTTTATTGAGTTAAACTTACTACATTTGACCAATCAAACAATTATCACCAAAGAGGTTTTAATCTGTCACTTACATACACTTTGTTTACAAGACACGCTAATATCCTCCTAGAGAATCACCTGATACAGCTTTGGGTTTTCACCTGTTCTTGGAGTAGTTTCCTTCAGAGATTTCCCACTACCCCAGTATCATTTAGGAAAGGAAAAAGAGCACTTGGCTATTGCTTTTGATATGTAGCTGGAGTCCCTGTAAATTTTACTCAGTTTGATAACAGGTCTGCTTAATCGAGAATCAAAGTTTTCTAGGTAAAATTATTTTCCTCCTTTTAGCCCAAGTCATTTCTTAGTGGCCTTCCTCATTAGAGCTCTAAATTGGATTAAGAGAATATGTTGTCTGGGGACTTTATGAAGAATTAATTGTTACAATTTTTCATTTGTCTTAAAAAACATATAACAACAACAAAAACTTTCTCACCTCTTGACCTCTCTTGCCCCTCTAGCTTCTTTGCCATTCTTTGTTTCCCTTTGCAGTGAAACTCAACAGATCTATACTTGCTGTCTCTAATTCTCCTTTAATTGTCTCTTAAACATACTTTAGTCAGGCTTTTGTCCCCACCATTCCACTAGGATGCTGGTCAGGTTCAACAGTGACTTCCAAGTTGCTATATCCATGGTCAGTGTTTGGTCTTCATCATACTTGACTACCCCAGAGCATGAGAGACAGGTGCATCTTCCCCCAAAAGAAAGGGCAGTCTATAAGGTGATAAATAACTAAAGAACACATTAAAAAACTTGGATATTGCTATAATTAAACATTCATACTAATTTCCATATTCAGGAGTTGGGACATTTAATGTAAGATAGACAAGCTAGAATCACTCAATTCAGGAAAGCACATCATACACATTTAAATAATTTTATGCATACTTGTTGATTGCTATTTCATATTTAAGGTTATATACCTAACAAACTAATTCATGCCAATATAATATACCATGCAATCCTATTGGGAGATATCATTTAGTCAGAGAAATCATTTGCTTGTTTGGAAGTGTGTAACAAATATGCATTTGTCACTGTTACTTATATATCAGTAGATGAAAAGAAGACTATAGCATTTATAATTAAGGAAGAAACACATATACTAATATGACCAGCTAATGCATTTAAAGTGATCTTAGGAAATTACGTTTGCTTTGCTTGTCTTCCTTTGTAAACTTTGTGCTTTATGCGCACATACCAATAAGCAGTTAACTAAACAGCTTAAATAAGTTGAAAATTGAATTTATAACTAAAGTGTGTAGTCCACAGAATACTTTTGTATTTTTGGACTCAAAAATATCCAACATTTTCATAATGGTGAGCATCCTAGAACATTTTGTGTTCTGTTAAGTGCCTTAAGTGATTGGCTTTAATATCTGGAATTTGGGATATTCCAAATTATTGTATTTATCATTATTCCTTAGTTGGTCAATTTTGCTATAATTTTACAGTAGAAAAGAAGTCTGATTTGAAAGCAATTTCAGACTGATTCATTTCAACCTTTGAGTCACCAAAATGTTTATTTATCCTCTAAGTTACACTAATACTACTCACGTTAAAGAAAAGAGAATATTTAATTAAAGATTTCATAAATGTTTATTAGTATTTATTATGTGAAAATGAGGTGAGCATATAGTGGCAACTTGAATTATTTAATATACATTGTTGCAAAATTGAGGTAAGAATACAGAGGAAGATAAACTTTCCCTATTGCTCATTAGATTCAATAACAGGATGACATTTGATGTATAAAATAGATTGAATGTGATTAAATATATGTATATAAATAAATATAAATTATATTTCAAATATATAAAAATAAAGAAATATGTAAAAAGAGACAAAAGCAAAATGATTTGGATATGACATTTTTTGGCTTTCTGTATATTTAGAATCTCAACAAATTTACTAGTTTGATGAACTACTGATACATTTAATGACAAGATAGTTGATATGGATGTCAGAGAATTAATGGAAACATATAAGATTGGTATTCAAAGGACAGATGTTCAGAGAATGAAAACAAATGCTGGTATAAATGAAAACACAGACATCAAAGTTGAAAGGAAAAATGTTCAACTTAGCAATCTTACACAAATGTAAATTAAAACCTGTGTGTGTACTACTGTCCATCTACTAAATTATTAAATCGCTAAAAATTATAAATCTGATTTTTGGTGAGTCTGGAAGGACATGTGTGAGCTCACACATTTCTGCTAGTATTATAAATTAGAAGAACTTGTTATGATATTGAGAGGATTACAAACTGTGATCATACCTTTCATTCTACCTTTTGGCTTCTATTTTTGAAATTTTTCCTCAAGAAAATAACTCCAAAATAAAACATAGCAGCAAAGACAAGACAGACGAACAGGTACACACATATGCAGGGAGAGAGAAAGAAAGATGTGGAGGGACGGGGAGAAGAAAAAGAGAAAACGAGAGAAAAAGATCTGCCTGTACAAATATGTATTCCGTAACATCAAGAAGTCAGGTAGAATTTTGGGATATGTTCCTTCTGTGCCTACTTTGTTGAGGGTTTTTATCATGAAAGGGTGCTGAATTTTGTCAAATGCTATTTCTGCATCTATTGAGTCGATCATATGATCTTCAGCCATGAAGAAGGGTGAATTAAGGTCTTTTGCAACAATTTGGATAGAACTGGAGACCATTGTACTAAGCGAAGTGTCTGAAGAATGGATAAACAAATTCCACATGTACTTGCTATTAAACTGGAACTGACCAATGAGCACACATGTGCACAGACAGAAGTGAAACTCAGTGCAAATCAAGCAGGGGGCGGGGGTAGGAGGGAATGGGCGAAAACCTACCTAATGGGTACAGTGAACACTACCTGGGGGAGGGGCACACTTATAACTCTGTCTCAAGTATAACCAAAGTGATCCATGTAACCAAAAACATTTATACCGCTGTAATATTTTGAAATTTTTTAAAAAAGAAGTCAAATAGAAACTTAGTACTATATTTAAATTTTTTATATCGATTATGAAGATACAATATAGACGCGAAAGACTATGTTTGAACTAAGTATGTCTGTGTACGACATTTTATCTACATAATTATCATAAATATCTAAGAGTCTGTAAGTAGAAGGGGAATGAAAGGCCAAAAAAAAAAAAAAACACCTAATAATTTATAGATATTATTTAGTGATGGGGTACTTTACATTTCCATTTGTCTTTATTTGCTTCACCAATTGACGTTTTTAGTTATAATAATCATTGCATATTTTATACTTTAAAAATAATATAATTTTATATACTAAAGTATACTATAATATATACTCTAATGTACATTATAAATCATTGTCCTTATTTTATATGCTTAAAATAAAAACTTAAAAATAGTCTAAAATAACTTTTTGAAATTCTGAGCCTCTTTCGTAAAACTAGCATGTTAACTTTAAATTACAGGTGGGATTTGAACCTAAATATCTATTAATGTGTCTGCTTTTTATGGCAATAAAACAAACTTAATCACCATGCACAGCACAAATTTGCACACTGCTAATACACTTGATTTGAAATGGCCACAGTAAAGATCTGCTTGTGTTGGAGGAAACACTGGGATGTTAGTAAATTCACAGCCCCTGAATTGCTGCATTCAGAAATGGTACTCTCCTAGCTTGCTTGTTTCATTGTCTCTCCTTAGTTCTACCATTGGTGTAAAAATACACCTATACATGGGATTAAAATAATACTACATGTTAGAGAAGAAAATTCTAGTCAAATTGTACATCTCCTTTTCTGTGGGTAGACAGCAGCTGTGAATGATTTAAAATCCACTGCTTCAATGGAATTATATAGGAGGGTTTTTAGAGACCTGCTTCATTTTCTTTTTAAGCTTAGAAATTAAAAAAAAAAAAAAAGGGAAAGACCAAACTTGTGCTTGTCTCTTCCTACTTGAATCAGAAATACTCACTGTTCATGCATGTGATTACTTTGAACATTTCTCCTATTTAAATGTAAGAAACCAAATAGTGCAAACCAAATAGTGTGTTTACCTCCCAGCATCCCATAGAACACACATTGAAAAGATAGCTGTGATATTCTTTATAGAATGTAGGATTTAAGTACACAATCTTAGAACAAATCAATTCTCGATAGAAGATTTTGTTTTCTTTAAGGAAAACGTATCTCACATTTACCTGAAGAAGGAAAAAAAGGGAACAGATGAGGTATTTCTTTGATTATTATACTTTGGATGATTTTAAAATAATTTTCCACTTTTATTTTTTCCTGTGGACATTTTTTCTTGCCAACAGTTTAAAGATGACTACTATATATGAAGTATAGAATTGGATGTCTTTTTAAGAGCAGTTCCATTCTCTATTCTGCAGAAACATCTACCATTTAAATAAAATTACAGTGCTCCTGTGAGTAAAAAATAGTCTTTTGTTATCTTTGTATATTTATGCATATTTTGCTTTTATTTTAACCATAAGAACTTTCTCCAAGTTTGGCAGCACCAATAATCTGCAGATTGTCATTTTTTTCATGATGCGAGTGTGAAGTTTTAAAAAAAGAATCTGATTTGTAGTTATCTCTATATTGCCATTACATTTCCTTGTATGTTTTTGAATGCATTTTATTTTGTGATCAGATCACTTTGATCCAATGAACATTAGGGGAATGTTTGGCTTTTTAAAGCAGTAGCCTCAAATTGACAGTACTTTAACATTGGCTCTTTTACTAAAACCTTGCTAAGTGAATTTGAACTGTTTTTCCTATCTGGTTTCCATCATGTTACTGCTTTTTCTCAAGTATTGCTATGCCCAGGTATTTGTGAGTTGCAAGTTTCCATATAGATAAAAAACCTGGTCTTTTTGCCTGAGTTCTCCAACAATGCCATGTTCTGGCACTATGACATTTTATCAATTTTCCTGGTTGCTGCTGTCACTAAGATGGCAAAATTATTTTGTCTTCATTTTTGTTGACTTATTTATAATATTCACCAAATTTCAGCATCCTAGGTGAAATTTCACAAGCACAAACTGTGCCAAGTGTTGGCCTTGGAAACTTTAAATATTGAATAAAATTCTTCTCTGCAAATGAATCATTTATGATAACATTTGAGATAAATTGGTATGTAAAATATTTATGATGATACTAATATTTGGTAATTTTACTAAGATGGTATCTCATCCTAACTCTAGAGGATTGTAGTACAAAATTTGGACGTTCTGACCTTATAAAAGATATTTTGTTATAATATTTCATGTTCAAATCTGTGCTTGGGATTAAAACTCACTCGTGTGCTAATTTTACTGTGATATAAATCTATATAAGAACGTTCAATTAGAGTATTACATATCAAAAAAAATTTGACTTTTGTAAGTTTTATATTTTTATATTAGAATACAATTTTGTGTACTTCGAAGAGACTTTTTATAATTTATCTTACTGGAAGGATAGCATTGATAGAGCTTCAGTTTTCTGATCTATGACATGGAGAGCATATATCTTTTTCATAGAGTTAGAATTAAACAAGGTTCATCTTAAAAATGTCTAATATTAAAATGATTTACCATACCCTGTGTTGGTGAGGATATGAAGGAACTGGAATTCACATACGTTGCTTGTGGGTATATGCACGCTACAACCACGTTGGAAAATGGTGTGGCAGTTTCTTAAAAAGTTATATAAATGCCTGTCATGTATTCTAGCTATTGTACTCCTGAGTATGTATTTGCCCAAGAGAAATTTACCATACCATGGTATGGTGTGTCTGTACCATGAATTGTATACAAATGTTTAAAATAGTTTTATTTGCAATAGCTAAAACTGAAAAAACACCCAAATGTCCATTAACAGGTAAATAAATTGCTGTATATCTGTGTAAGGGAATATTATTTGGTAATGAAATGAATGAAATATTGATATCAGCGTGGATGAAAGACATTACACACAACAATGTACATATGATTCCATTTATAGAAAATTCTAGAAAGTGCAGTAATCTGTACTGAAGAAAAGGAGATCAGTGGTTGCCTGGAACTGTTGTATAGGGAGGAGCTAAGGGAAGGAGTATAAAGAAACATGAGTGATCATACATACGTTTCTTTAGAATGAAGCATGTGTCCTTTACCTGGTAATTTTAATGGTATGCTCGTATGCTACAGTTTATCAAATTGTCTACTTCAAATGTGTATACTTTGTGTCAGCGACACCTTGGTTAAGTGGTTAAAAAATTAAACAAGGTAACACATAGGAAAGCATCTACAATGTTGCTTGGTAATTGATTAGGTCCTAATCCATGTTATTAAACTGAAATGCCAAAATGATGAGGTGGGGGAAAATCAGAGACAGTTTACTTTCCACTACAAGGAAAAAAATGGTCAAACAATAGTTTCTCTTCTAGTGCAAACATTGCTGTGTATATTTGAGAATTGGTTTATACACTAGTACATATTTATTTTTGTGTATGCATTGAAGCCACCTTTCCCCTGTTTTAGTCCCCTGGTTGCCCACTCATGTAAGTGAATACAATAGCAGATTGTAGATTCTCCAGGTGACTGGTGAGGCTAGGCCTCACTGAGATGGCCCAGACTGAAGAGGAGCTAGGACTGAGGAATGTGGAGAGATGGAGGAGGGCAGAACTGCACAGCTGAATGATGCCAAGTTTCTCAATGGATTCATGCAAACTGGAAGAATGAGAGACCTAATTTCAGCTGGAGCTGTCTGTACTCATCCCCAGCCCTTCTGTTCCCTGGCAAATAGAATGACAACTCCCATTTGGATCTCAAATAACGTATGTGGAGTAGGGGAGCCAGAAATAGTCTGGGGAGGCACACATTATTAAGCCTCTGATGAGCAGATTCTGTGATAAAGTTGAGGACAATGAAACAGTTACAGATTCCAATGGCCTTTGTTGTTATTCTAAAAAAAAAAAAAAAAAATAGCGTATAGCATATAGTTGTTCCTGAAACATCTGATCCTATTCATAACATATTCTAAACATGCCTGGTCTGGAGGACTAGAAAAGATCTTGTGCTGAATAGTTTTAACTGTGCAATCATTGTCATAGTCGTCATCATCATCATCATCATCACTTCATTGAGTGGCTGCTATATATGCTAGGCTCCAGGCTGAGTGCTTTTAAAGCATTTAATTTTCACAGTAACTCTTAGAGAAGCCTTTCTTGAAGCCTTTTCTCTCATCCCTCTTCCTCAAATTAAGTCAGAACTTCCTTCCAAATTAAGTCATAGCATCTTCATTACCTCTCTATAACACTTGTGACTATTGCAGTCATATAATGGATTGTATAATTAGTAGATTAATATCTATCTTCCCTTTAAAATGCAGAACTAAATATGTCATGTTCATAGGACCTTGCACATACTTAAAGCTTAATACAATTTATTGAGTGAGGGAATGAATAACATATCATCATAACAATAGTTTTATGGTATGGGCAATAAAGGCCCTGTTATATAGTGATTTGAAGTTCTCTGTAAGGATATTTAGTGTAGGGATCATTTTAATTTAAATAAGAAAACTAAACAGAAATATGATAGGAGATTGAAAACTAGCATAGAGATTGGGAAACTGTGATGTTGTGTATAGGTTAAATCAGATTTAAAAATCTCTTGGGATGGCTAATTCTGGGGATTGTTAAACTCAATCAATTGATGAATGCTTTTTATCAATAAGCGACATCAACTTTTTTTTTTTTTAAAGCAGAAGTAAAGACTTGGTATTCATGGCATATGGTCAGTATGTTGTTGAATAAATTATGAATCTTCTTTTATAGCTGGCATTATAAAAACCAAAGAATAATTAGACTGTATATGCATATATACCTCTTTTTGTCATAAGTTATTCATTCGGTCAAGCATACTTCATTAGCTATATATTAATAACTCTTATGATATGCGTCTTTAAAAAAAAATAAACACTTCCGTCACATGTCCCAGCAGCTAAAACACTGCCATCAGTGGAAAAGGTACAACAAAGACCATTGCTCAAAGGTGCAACTTGTACCGGATAATCCTCATCAATTCTCCAGAAGCTCACCATTTTATCATCAGCAAGGCTTGCAATATGCAGTCCATCATGACTAAAAGATACAGATCGTACCCATCGGTCATTTGCTCCTCTGGCAAATATTGGAGTAGGTGGGGGAAACAGATGCCCAAATTCCATTAGATTATCTCCGTTATATGGATCCCAAATATATACTCCAGTATCATAAGATGCAGTAGCCAGTAATGCTCCATCAGGAGAAAAGTCACAAGCTACAACATCATGGTGATGTCCTTCTAGTTTCCATATCATGGTATATTTATCCATATTCCAAAGGAAAACTGCTTTACTGGCTCCAACCGAAGATAGCATAGAAGAGTCAAGAGAGAATGCACAGCTGTACACCCAGTTCTGATGGCCCCCTCAATACTTTCATCATGTTTCCATCATCTTTCAGGTCCCACACTCTGAGAGTTTTGTCTCTTGAAGCTGACACTAGAATCAAGCTCGCATCTGGAGCAAAAGTTAAATCTCTGACCACTTCAGTATGATCTACCAAGTTAAGGAGGAGTTTTCCTGTATGTACATCCCATATTTTGATACGCCCATTGTTTAACCCTGTGGCAAGGAGTAGCTGATCTTGTCCAAATCTGAATTGATGCCATTCTATGTTTACACAACGACTCTGTTTTTCTGGAACTGAAGACTCAAAAGCAAGACTCCAGACTATATCTCCACAGTCTATAATATGTTCATGAGGCTTATTTTTCTGACCACCAGCACTATTTTGCCTTGACAATCTTAAACTGCTTGAATTGGTAACATTCTTGGTGCCATGCAAGAGAAAGTTCTTAAGGCACTGGAACCATGGGACAAGCTTTACTGTACGATGTCCTTGTGACCAAGCAAAGTATGAACCATCTGGAGCAAAGCAACAGTCCAATTTTCATGACCACGTTTGTCATCAACAGGAGCTAATGCAGCTAAAAGTCCGCCTATAGTCCATGATCTCATGATCTCTTTCTCGTTGACCCTCAGGGGAAAGCTTCTAAGTAGTTTGCGTCTTTACTGTTGAATCAACAGTGAAGGTGCATCTTCTGGGATCCTGGAGATCAATCCATCCTGCCCACTGCCTCTTGTGCCTGCAAGTACCACTGGGGAACCTGAGGACAGGCCTGCCCCATCTGCCACTGCTGGCACTCATGCACATTGTTTGGGGGCCTGAGGATCTACTTGCCTCACCTGTTGGCACCAGCACCCAAGCTTACTATCTGAAGGCCTGACCATAGACCTGCTCTGCTGGCCACCACTGGCACACATGCATGCTGTCCAGGTGCATAAGAACAGGCCTACCCTGCCAACCACTGGTGCCCTCACATGCCTCCTGGGGACCTGGAGACTGTCCTGCACAGCCTGCCTCAACTCCACTGGTGCCCATCCAAACACCACCCAGGGGCCTTTAGACCAGCCTGCCTCCCCTGCCTCCACAGGTGTCCACCCACATGCACCACCCAGGGGCCTGTGGACTAGCTTCCCCAGCTTGCTACCAGCAAATTCTCTGCATAACTTCCGCTAACAACCACAGCTTAAGCCACTGAGGAACTCACAGACACAGCTAACACTGATTACCGCCAAAGAAATCATACAGAAACTACACTACTGCACTCACTCAGAATCAAAGCTAAAGTACCCTACCCAACCAACGGTATAGATGAATCTATAGGATAAAGTCTTTCCCAACAAAAGGCAATCCATAAAATTGGTAAAAGCAACTGTTACACCAAATATGCAGATATCAATATAAGAACACAAGAGACATGAAAAAGAAAGGAAACATGACACCTCCAAAGGTACACAATTCTTTAGTAACAGAGTCCAAAGAAAAGAAAATCCATGAAGTGCCTGAAAGAGAATTCAAAATAATGATATTAAAGAAACTTAGCAAGATACAGGAGAACACAGATAAATAATACAAAGAAATCAGGAAAAGAATTCTTGATCTGAATGAAAAATTCAACAAAGAGATAGATGTCATAAAAAAGAACCAACCAGACATCCTGGAACTGAAAAATTTGATGAATGAAATAAAAATACATTTGATAGCTTCAACAATAGACTAGAGCAAGCAGAAGAAAATCTCTGAACTTGAAGACAGGTCTTTTGAAATATCCCAATCAGATTAAAAAAAAAAGAATAAAGAATAAGAAGGAGCGAAGAAAGCCTACATGACATATGGGACACCGTAAGGCAGCCAAATATTAAGATTTTTGGATTCCAGAAGAAGAAGAGATGGGCAAAGGCATAGAAAATCAATTAAATGAAATAAAAACTAAAAATTCCCAAGTCTTGCAAAATATATAAATGTTCAGGTACAGAAAGCTCAAAAATCTCCTAACAGATTCATCTCAAAAAGGTCTTCTCCAAGATATGTTATAGTCAAACTATCAAAGAGAGAATTGTCAAAGACAAAGAGAGAATTCTAAAAATAGCAAGAGAAAAGTGTCATTACATATAAGGGAATCTGCATCAGAATAACAGCAGATATCTCACCAGAAACCTTCACAAGCCAAAAGAGAATGAGATGACATATTCAAATTATTGAAAGAAAAAAATGCCAGGCAATACTGTACTCAGCAAAGCTATCCTTCAAAAGTGAAGGAGAAATAAAGTGTTTCCAAGAGAAACAAAAACGAGGGAATTCATCAGAATTAGACCAGCCCTATAAAAAATGTTTAAGGGATTCCTATACCTGGAAGCAAAAGGATGATATTTACTATCATGAAAACACATGGAATTATAAAAGTCACCAGTAGAGAAGATACACAAAAGAAAAAGAGAAAGGAGTCAAATGTTATCAATACAAAACCCCACCAAATTGTAAATGTAAATAATAAAAGAGAAAGAAAGAAAGGATATAGAAAATAATTAGACAACAATTAACAAAGTGACAGGAATAAATCCTCACCTATCAGTAACAACCTTAACTATAAATGGTTTAAATTCACCAATTAAAAGATACAGACTGAATGGATAAAAAAGACCCAACTGTAAGCTGCTTATAAGAAACTCACTTTACTTGTAAGGACACACATAGACTGAAAGTGAAAGGATGGAAAAAATATTCCAAGTAAACAGAAGCATGCAGTAGTAGCTGTGCTTATGTCAGACAAAACAGACTAAGTCAAATACATAAAAAGAGACAAGGAAAGGTCATCATAAAATGATTAAAGGATCAATTCTGTAAGAGGATATTACAACTACGAATATGTATGTATCCAACACCAGAGCACCTATATATATAGCAAATATTATTAGAGCTAAAGAGTTATACTCCTAATACAATAATAGTTGGGAGTTTCATCACCCCACTTTCAACATTGGATAGATCATATAGACATAAAAACAAAGTAACATCCAATGTAATCTGCACTATGGGCCAAATGGGCCTAATAGACATTTACAGAACATTTCATCCAATTGCTGCAGAATACACATTCTTCTCAGCACATGGAACATTCTCCGTATAAACCAGATATTAGGCCCCAAAACAAGTCTCAACATATTATAATAAGTAGAAATCATATCAAGACTCTTCTCAGACCACAGTGGAACAAAACTAGAAATCAGTAACAAGAGGAGTTTTGGAAACTGTACAAATACTTGGAAATTAAATAACTTGCTTCTGAATGGCCACTGGGTCAATGAAGATATTAAGAAGGAATTTAAAAAATTTCTTGAAACAAACGAAAATGGAAAGATAACTTACCAAAATCTATAGTATAGAGCCAAAGCAGTGCTTAGAGATAATGTTATAATGCTTTGGTTTTATCCCACTGGTGATATGGGAAGCTTCCATGACCTGTATTTCTATCTTTTTTTTTTTTTTTTGGTCTCTTATCTGTTGATGTTTCTGTCATTTCCTGGTATTTGTACAAGTTACTACAACACTTTTAGTTTCTGTCTTATTAGCTCGCATTTGGTTCAGTTTCAGAATGTTCGGGTGGTGGTGGTGATGGGTGAAGGCAATGTAGTGTTCAGAGATTACAAGTGACTTGGGTTCCCAGTTGCTGGACAGTCCACATCATGCTGGCCCTGATAAGTATGTAACCGGGGATGATTATAACAGGGAAGAGAATGTCTTTAAAACTGGTTTCAGAAAGGTTAAAGCATAGAGTAATGTGAAATATATAACATCTGCCAAAAAAAGGCATTTGAAACTAGATTCAGAGTAAGAAGACCATGGAAAAGGTAGGCTTATGTTTGAGGTCTGTTGTATAGTGTTTCTAGATGGCAAAGAGAAAGCAAATACTTGACAGTTTTTTTAAAAAATATTTTTATTCAAGGAGAAAGAGCTTTAAAATTTAGAGGTAAAACAAATCTGGCTAAGAGGAATTTTATGCCTTAAGAGATGTGGAAATAGTGAGTGAACCCACAAGCAATCAAGTAGTTCAGTCCTGAGTTCAGATTTACATGTGGGAATCTCGGCAGCATCATTAGTCATCTTTACAGATTCAAAGAACTGAATAGTTCCTAAGAAATTAAAGAAGATTTTCCAGAAGGGGTAATAGAAGTATATGTAAATTATTGATTGGTAAATTTAACCTCAAACTTTAGCAAAATTTCAAAACAGATTACAAAACTGTGTGAGCACTTAAGAAAAGTAGCAGTTAATATAAGATGACTTGGCTTCCAAGTTCATTTAATTAAGTTCTAGAATGAAGGTAGAGAGAATCTATATTTGCTTCTGGTAGACATCTGGACACAGTTTGAGTCTCGCACCAACCAAGTTCAAGGCTTGAATTTTTTTTTTTTTTTTTTTTTTTTTTTGAGGATTCTGATAATGACAATCTGGGCTGCAACTCCATTCTATGTCACCTGTATCCTGACTTTAAGTTGGGATTCCAAAAAGAATCTATGTTTGCTTCTGCCAGGGTGATCTTCTAATAGACCTCTCCTACCCTTTGCCAGCTTGTGACTTTGATTTCAGTCACCCTTCACTAATAAGGCCATGAGGACAAAAGTTCAAATTTGCAGGAATTTTTGAAATTTGTCAGAATTGGCAAATGCAATTGCTAGGGCTTGAGTGTTTTTGTCTCCTTTAAAATTCATGTTGACACTTAATCTCCAGCACAAAAGTATTAAGAAGTATGGCCTTTAGGAGGTGATTGATCAGGAGGGCTCTACCCCCATGGGTGGGATTAGGTGCCCTTATAAAAGGGCTTTACAGAGGAAGTTAGCCCCTTTTTTCTCCTCTTCTGTCCCTTCTTCCAGTGAGCATGCAAAACAAGGTTCCATCTTTGAAGGAGAGAGCAGCCCTCACCAGATATCAAATCTGCAGGTACCTTGATCTGGGACTTCTCAGCCTCCAGAACTGTGAGAAATAAAATTCTGTTATTTATGAACTCCCCAGTCTCAGGTATTTTGTTACAGCAGCACAAAGGGACTTATGGAAAGGTGTCTTCTATGCTAGATAACCTCTAGGGATTCCAATTTTTCCTTCAGTATTGACTTGATAATTTTGTATTATCTTGTCACTTCTTTGATGCTTTTAAAGAGACTTATTTTTAAAATAACTATCTAGCATTTTTTTAGATTTTTTTTTTTCCAAGTGGAAAGAGATTTGTCTGAAAACCTAGTTTGTCATTCCTAGAAATTGGCAGTTTTTCAGTGGTTGTTCCTCAAGGGCGTAAATTAGGACCAAATAGAGACTCCCACCCCCACTCCAAAATACACATGCTTGAGTGCCCCTACAGAGATTTTGATTCAGTATGTCTGGGGGATAAAACAAGTCTATTTTTGAAAGTCTCCCCAGGTGATTCCATTCTGCAAAATGATTGAAATATCATTGTAAAAAATAATCTCTCTATATATAGACAGACATATATGCCTGTATGTATGTACGTGTATATGTGTGTATACATACACAAGGAAATAATACAAACTGCTCTAATTTACAAATTTAGAGCAGATTAGAACCAACAAATTAGAGGAGGGAGGGGTAATTTAGGCTGCCTGGATTGCATTTGGATCCAAAATGAGCCAAAATCAAACAGACAATATATCATAACTAGAGTAGGAGCTGCTGCATCCAATTCTTTGCTCTGTGCAGATTCACAGACTGAGAGAAAAGAGGAAGGAAAGAGGGAGGCAAGAGCAGACAGCAGAATGAATGACACCAGCAAAAAGGAGAGTTTTAGGCACTCAGTTGTAAGTCCAGTGTCCTTTCCGTGGCTTCTGTGAGACACAGGTCAACTCCTTAGTTATTGAACATCTGTGGAAGTCTCAGGAACAGCACCCTAGAGTACGGGAGCTGCCTCTCATTCTCTGTGCTTCACCTACCACAAGGAACACAAAATTAACAATAATCCCAACCTCTGTCTTCCTTCCTATTACTAATCTGTTATTTACTTTTAAAATACTTAAGTTTAGATAGTAATATATACGTGTATGCACAATCTTACTTTCCACCATAGGCATAGTCAGCGATATAAGAAGAACCTTAGTGAGAGTCTGCAGTCTCAAAGTGGTCACTAAGAATACTTCAAATATTGGCATGTAAGGCTGGGTATGGTGGCTCATGCCTGTAATTCCAGCACTTTGGGAGGCCTAGCCAGGAGGATTGCCTGAGGCCAGGAGTTTAATACCATCCTAAACAATATAGCAAGACTCCATCTCTACAAAAAATAAATAAAAAAAAAAAAATCTATGTGTGGTGCGCATTCTGTAGTCCCAGCTACCAGGGAAGCTGAGGTAGGAAGATTGTTTGTGCCCAGGAGTTTTAGAATGCAGTGAGCTATGATCACACCACTGCACTCCAGCCTGGGCGACAGAGTGAGACCTTGTCTCTTAAAAAAAAAAAAAAATAGCCATGTAAGTACAAAGCACAAAATTCATTAATTAGTGGCATGCAGTTAGAAATAATTCTCAATGTCAAGATGAATGTGTTTTATTAGGAATAATGCAGGTACCTTCATCCTCTCTCTGCATGAGAGGCGTATAAGAATCTTCCAAGTAGAACAGCTAACACCTTCAGAGTAGAGCACCTACGAATTCCAATGGGTCCACTCAAAGGAGCATGCTGTCTTCTGTTTTGATCAGAAGATTAGCTGATCCTTTTGGAATGGTGACTCCTTCATGCAGAGTTGTGGCTGGAGTGCCTGAAAAGACAAAGAGAAGGGAGTTTAAGAGTCTATAGTATCAGGTGGCATGGCAGTATATTTATGGCTGCTTTCTAATACATGTTTGAGTTTATGTTTAATCTAGAGCTTGATTTCATTATGAACATGTTTTTCTGATTATCTGAGGCTAGCAGTATGTTTATCAAAATAATTGGACAGTTGTGATTGGCTAAATTGTCTTAGATCAGTTTGTAGCACCTCTTCTTTCCCAGTCTTCATTCAAGAATCTCACTGTTTTAGGGAAACGCACTTCTCTCGTTGCAGTGGGAAGAGGGAAAACTCTTCTGTTTTACACAGGAAGGATCCTTTTAAAAAATTGCATACTGCGCTCTTTTTCTTTGTTAGGTGACTGGCTAACATAATGATATCAGTGATAGCATTGGCTTATAGCAGAGGAAAACAGACAATAAAATCAGGCACGAGAACTCTGTGCAGTAGTTCAGAGCTATTTAGAGTAGAGGTGGAAGTCTCATCTCTCTCAGCAGATTCTGAGAACACTCCAGCCTCCCAGTGAATGACACAGACTTACTGTGAGTGCTGTTAATAATCTAACTCAATCATCCCAACAACCATACGAAAAATGTGTTCTTAATCCTATTTTGTGGGTAAGTAATCCAAGGCTCAGACAGTCCCAAGTAACTTGAGCCCAGGACTTTATAAAATGCTGTGCTTTTGATGCTCCATGGTGTGCATCTTCCTATAATTATTGGTGTTCATTATTATGACCTTAAGGCAATGTTCGAAATTTAAATTATGTTTAACAAAATATACTGAAGATGTCAAGGAAGCTGTTTTCTATGTTAGGAAGATTTTAATACTGGTTGCTTAACATAAGAGATTCAAATGGTAATTAAAAGTAAAGCATTATGGAATTTAGCCAACAAACGTATGCCTAGGACCACTGATTCTGTAAGAGTTTTGTTTGGGATAAACATTTACTATGTAACCGTATAAGTATAAGCTACTCAGACATAAACAGATAAGAAACTAGCTATTATCAAGGTCAATATATGTGTTTAAAAGGATCTAGAAAGACTGAAGAACAAAGTAGAATGACTTGTGTCGTAAGGCCTGGTAGAATGATGCTACTAGGTAGAAATCTATAAATAATTCACCGATATGCATTTTAACTGACATATTTAACAAGGTGAGAAAATTCCAAGTGGTGAGACTTAAGTATCACCTGAAAGTGAATTTGAAAGCTCAAACCACTGGTGCAAGCAGAACTGAACTATGTGCAGTCTTTTATTGGCATAACTCAGTGACTATGCAAACTAGAATGCAGAACAATTTCTCCAATATGGGTAAAGAGGGAATTTGGGGTAGGCTGAATGGAATGCTGTCTATTGAAAGGAAAAATAAGAGAGCTATTGAAAACTGCCATCATGCAAAAATAGTAAACAGTGATTCTTGCCCATTAACCGGACACAATGGCCTCTTATTTAATAACTTTGGGGAGGTCTGTATTTCCAAAGACTTTGCGTGTGTTTACAGTTAAGGGTATGGCTGGCCAGACTATTTTAACTTTTGACCATAAACCTCTGAATATGAAAAAGTTGACATTAATTTTATAAATAGAAAATATTTTGCCAGTGACTATTATGCAGTTTTCCTTAGTCATAAGGAAAATATATGTACAGAATTTTCTGTAGGAGTGCTCTCTTTAAAAAGCGTTTTCAGTTGATGAATTTTGCCACAGTGCACCAGCTTTTCACTTAGATGAGGCTGGTGCCTTTCAGCACACACAGCCAATTTCTACCACCATGCTGTGGCTCTTACATTTTCTATGTGCTTGGTGAGCTCTCATATTTCTTGTTTCAAAGTACAGTATTATATATTTTAATAGAAGCCCTCCCATTGTGCTAAAATGACTCCCAAACTTATTCTGTTTATCGCTACATTGCACAATCCTTAAATTACTGCCAGAATGTGGAGGGCTAGTAATGCAGTTACTACCCAGGCTGTGGTGGCTTCTGGAATATTTACATTTTATATTAATGTTATAACAGTGTTTAAAGTTACCTAAAGTGTGAAGATACTTAACACATTTATGAATATGACCAGCCTAATGACTGAGCTTACTGTCATACTAATAAAAAGATTGCTGTTTTTTTAATTAATTAGCATTTATTGCATGGGTCCCATATTTTCTCCATACCAGGTGATTTACATGCTCTTTTCAGGTGGATTCCATGTGTACTTGGAACATTCCCAATTTTTTTCTTTTGCGTTTTTTTCTTTCAGCATATTACGGGGGTACAAATGTTTATGTTACATATATCGCCTTTGCCCCACCCAAGTCAGAGCTTCGAGCGTGTCCATCTCCCAGACGGTGCGCACTGCACCCATTAGGTGTGAATATATCCATCCCCTCCTCCCCTCACCCCATCTGCCCAACACCTGATGGATGTTATTACTATATGTGCATTTAAGTGTGATCAGTTAATACCAATTTGATGGTGAGTACATGTGGTGCTTGTTTTTCCATTCTTGTGATACTTCACTTAGTAGACTGGGCTCCAGCTCTATCCAGGGTAATACAAGAGGTGCTAGATCACCATTGTTTTTTGTGGCTGAGTAGAACTCCGTGATATACATATACCACATTTTATCTTTTGCATTTTTCTGTTCTTTGGTTTGAATCCCAATAGTATGCCCCTTGTTGCTACGTTTTCCACACCCACCGCCTTTGCACCTCCTTTTAATATCATGTGTCAACTGTGATTGTGCAAACCCAGTGGAACCTAGCAGTTTCCTTATACTAGGGAATCCTGTGATGCTTAGGACCAAAATGACCACATGAGAGTAATTAACACCAATTGTAAAATGTTGAGACACTAGCTCTGGAGGACAGCTTTATTGTTATATATGAAACTTTATAAATTGGGAGTTCACAAGTATAGAAACTCTTGTATTTAAAAATTCATTTCTACTGGAAGTGAATGTTCTTATATCCAACGAATATAATTTCAGTACAGAAAATAATTGATGTGCCAAGAGGATTTTTTTTCTTCAAGAGTAATAGTCTGAGGCTCCAAAATTCTCATGTTCTCCATCTGAAGAGCGAGGCTTCTCTGAATTCCAGCTTTGGATGCCATGGAGGAAGCTGGGCTTTATGTTGCCAGATTTTTTAATTTTTGAAGAGGAATCAGCAATTGTGTGAAAGTTTAAAATATTGTTTGAAAAATAAAATATGGACTAAACCCAACACCTGTGGGTTTACCTCTTGTGCTCTAAAGTTCAATTGAAGAATTGACTTTTTACAGATAAGATGTAGGTCTTTATATTTCAGTTAAACTTCTCTAGTTATATATTTGCCAACTGTCTGCATCTGTGAAAAGAGAAGTGCAATATGCCCTGCTCTATCCTTCTAGTTGGCTCTCTCAGGGAGAGCACAGGCATTTTCTATGAAGAGGTGCCTGAGGTCTCTAACTTTCTGCTAAACTGTCAACCACCACTGGAAGTTTTACTTTCAGGGTTTGTTGGGTCAAAAAGGTTTTGGAAACTCTTGCTGTAGCTGCCTCGAGGTCAAGTCTGCACAGTTGCTAAGGTTTGGCTCACTTTCGCTGCTGCTAATTATTCTCTCTCCACTTTCTGTGGTTATTGCTTCCCTCTTTTTCTTCCACATTGTGCACTCGGCTCACTGAAGTAGCTTCCCCCCCCCCTTTCTCTTTTCTATGTTTTAATCCATCTCTCTTGGTAGGGAGGGATTTTTATTTACCCCATAAGAAACTATAATTTTGGCAGAAAATTGCTGGCTTCCGAGCAGTGCAATCAGAAAGAGAGGCACACCCAGGAAACCTCGCCTCCCGGCATTTCACAGCTCCTTAGAACAGCTCCTCATCTTCTCCCCGAAGTCTGCTCTTCCTGTAGTCCCAGTTTTAGAGACTGTCAACATGAACTCTCTGGTGGGTCAAGCCCCAGATCTGAATGTTGTCCTCTCTCTGTCATTTCCCTGTGCATACTCCACCCTCCATGTTAAATTTGTTGCCCTCAACACCTCCTATTGGGACTGCAGCCCCTCGCCCTCACTCTCATTACCTTGAAGCCAGTCTTTGGAAAATGTCATTTATGATCAGGCAATGTTTCCATTAAAAAAACAAATCGATAATTTTTGTGTCCACAATAAAATGAAAAGTCCTTGTTGTGGTAATCAAGAACTATTCCCTGCCACCTCTCCTGCCATTTTTCTGAAATATGATTTGTTCTAGCCATACCCCAACTGGTAGTCATTCACATGGAATGCTGTATTTTTGCACGTGTCCTATGTCTCTTTACTCACCTACACCTCATGATTCAAACCTCAGGTTAGATGAACATTCTCCATGTAACCTTCAAGTAGGGCTAGGTACCCCTCATCTGAGTTTCCTTTGCACCTTGCATCAAGCTTTATCATTGTGCAGATACCGCGTGGTTCTCCAGCTTTCTCACTAGACTGAACTCCTTCAAAGCTGGAAATATCTTTCATACTAGATCCTTAGGATTTTGCCCAGGAACTGTGTGAGGCCATAAGAATGGTGAAACAGCTAACAGACTTCAGTTGTTCATTCTTTCAGGGTATGGAGCTGTTCCAATTACTAGCAACATGGTGTGTTAACTCTGCTAATACTTGTTAAGAATCATTCACATAGGATTGATTCATTTAGCATATGTATTACAATTATTATTTTTTATATAATTGAAAACTTTGGGTTACAATTAAATGATTTTTAGTCTTTTAACTACTTAGACAAATACATCTAAAATTAAAAACATGGAGATTATCTGGTATAGGCGACTTTAAAGACGAATAGTCTGTTTTACCGGAGGACATTAGAGTCACAGAGACATGGGTCCATAGGCACCCCGCCCTATCCATAAATCTTATGAAGAGCTAATTCAAAGGGCAATCCCTTACGAGGAGTCCTGGGCCTTTCAGATACTTTCTGAAACACCACATCCCCCAAGTCTGGGGCTACCGCTGTGGTTTTGCCCCTATGCAGGCTCACATAGCTTTGTCTACAGGACCTCAAACTTTCTGAGTATGTGGTAAAGACCCTGACCTACACTAAAGCGTAGGAGGGACCCACGTCACAGTTCCTGAAAACACTTGAGTACCCAATATCCACACTGGTTCTGTTTCCATCAGGAGATATTAAGGACAGACATTGGGCAGGTTTGGGTAGAAGTTTTATCTTGATTTTTATTTTAGTGTTTCAAAGAGCTAGCTATGTGATTAGTATTTTTTAAACATTATTTTTATTCTTAAAAGTTAAATTATAGAGATGAACTACCACATGCATATTTTAAAATTTTACACATTCACACAAATCCTCGAAATCTTGAATATACCTTCATCACTGAATAAATTTTGATTTAAGAACATAGAAAGCTTTATACATAGTACAGAGAAAGAACACTTCAAACAGACTTTGGCAGCATGTGTCATTGTTTCTAAATGTAAAGTTTTTAAACATAGCTTGGTACAACAGTTTGTTACAGTTAAAATTCAGTTTGTGTCACTTTTGGAAATCTAAACATTGTTTTTCTGTCATATGTCTTTGAAATGATATCATATGTTCTGGGAACTCAATGGGGTATTGCGAGTGCCAGAACTTACTAGAGGAAAAATGCCTATGTATAATAGATATAGTTATAGATATTACTGTATATACACGTTATATTTTTTCTTGTTCTTTCTCATTAGGCTTATGAAACAGGAGTGTCACAATTGGGGTATGACTGTAGACATTAAGTGATAAATGTGTGTGATAATAGGTGAATTTCTGTTGTATCTGTACATCAGTGACTCTGTGACCTGGGCAGTTTGGGTTATGTGATTGTTTGGGAAGCTAAAGAGAAAGCTGGTTGTTCCCAAGTTCCAAAGAAAGTCAAGGTCTGAAAGTGAGACCAAAGCTACTGCTTGAGATGCTATGTCTCAGCGTATGTGAGAACAAGCAGAAAATGGGGACTCAAGATATCAAGGCAAGGGCCATGGAGTCAACAATTTCCCTCAAGCCAGAAGAAAGGCAGCATTTTAGGAAAAAGAGACCCACAAAGAGCCAAGGAGGACCCGTTTTACAGGTCAAGTTGAAGAACAAAGTTTTAGAAATCCTATGATTGCAAATGACAGAAACCAGCTGTAAAATGTTTCTTGAGGGACTCTCGTGGTATATAAAACCTATCAACCAGGGGTAGAATTTGTTTTCTTCCAGGACTCAGTGTCACCAGGGTTCATCTCTTGGCTTTATTGACTTGGCATTTGGCTCAAAGTTTTGGCAACTCTTTATGAAAAATATATTTTGGGAAAAAAGGAACAGAAAGGTATACAATTAATTTGGGAAATGTGATGTACAAGAAACATGTTGAAATCATTGTATTTTATGGAGAAATTTAGTACATATTTTTAAAGCTATCGAAGAAAAGGAGAAAGGCAATAGCTGAAAACACTTTAAAAAAAGAAAAAGAAAATAAATGGAAGGGTGAGACTTGGGGAGATAAAACTCTCATTAGTTGCAGATGAAATGACCACCTATCTTTAAAGAACACACGGCACTCATAGACAAACTATTAAAACAATGAAAAGAGTTAAGGAAGGTCTTGGATACAAGATCAACTTTCATAAATCACTAATATTTCTGCATACCGAGAATGATCAAGTAGAAATTATAATGGAAAAAACAACTGCCACCACAAAGTATGAAGTATTGTGAAATTATCATAATTTAGTTTATACAAGATGTCCATGTGGGACATTAAAGCTCTGAAACAAACAACAATAGATGATGTGTATAGAAAGAAACAGTCCATACTTTTGGGATGATGTAATTTAATATCATAAAAAATAGGGAATCTCCCTAAATTCACCTTGATCTCAGTTTCAGTTGGATAAAAATATACTAAAATTATTACACAATTTTTTATGGAAGAATAAAAATCTACAAATAATTGAATCAACCTCAAGAAGAGAAAAGCAGAGGGATTTGGCCATCAAGTATTAAGGCATAATACCAAGTCATAGTAAATTTTTTAAAAAGTGTTTTATTGGCACGAGAACAGAAAAATAGACTGAAGTGAATGAATGAAGTACTCATAAATAAATTTATATAGACAGGAAAATTTTATATATGATAAAGAGTTGCACCACAATCAATGAGGAACAGATGGATTGATTAGTAGATGATTTTGGAAAAAAATAAAACTGATGCCTAGTTAATACAGTAAACAAAGGTGTACTCCAAGTAGATGAAAGACCTAAATATGAAAGCTAAAATTATAAATTTAATTGAAGAAAATTTATGAGACTATCTTTGTAACGGAGAGGAAAGAAGGCCATCTTAAAATTTTGAAAGCAAAATCATAAAATGAAAAGTTGATGAACTGATGATATCACTTACAAGATTTCTGCTCATCAAAGGACACCCTGGGCAACATTAATGAATATGTGACTAAATGGGTGAAGATATTTGTAATATTTAAAATCTGACAAGGGACCAATATGTAAAACACACATTAACAAGAGAAAGAAAACAACCCACTAGAAAACTAGGCAAAGAGTATAAACAGCTAATTTATAGAGGAAGAAATCTCTAATGACCACAACTTCAAATTATTTTGTAATTAGATAAATGCAAACTAAAGTCATTATGACATATCTCTCACCAATTAAGCTGAAATTAGAAAGTTGGATAATACCAAATGTTGACAAAGATTTTTGTATTTAGGAAGCCTAGGCACTGCTAGTGAAAGTGTAGACTGTTTCAATCATCCTAGAGAATAATCTGGCACTATTTAGTTAAATTAAATATACAAATATTGTAATTCAGCACTTCGGAGTACATATGGCCCCCCCAAATTTCTCACACAGGTCGATGAGGAAGCCTACATGAGGATATCCATTACCACATTGTTGGTAGGGGCAGCGAGTTGGTAGAGATCTGGTTATGATGACATCACTGGAAAAGTAGATAAGTAGAATACAGTAGACACCAAGGAATATTATGCAGTAGGTAGAAGCTGTGTATTTGATGTGAATATAGCAACATGGATACTTCTCAAAAGCCAAAAGGAGCAAAGTGGTATATTGCATAATGCTATTTATGTAAATCAAAATATATGCATACTCATACAAAGATGCAAATGAAACACGTTATGATGTCTTCTTGGGGAGGAGAGAATATGAGCTGTAGGAATAAAGGAGAGAAAAAAAGGCATATGTCAAGGGAAGTAGGAAGCATAGACACCATTTCCAAAAAAAAGAAGAATAGCCTCTGTCTGGCCAGAAATGACAAGTGTGCATTGTCTCAGTAATGTGCAAGAAAACAAGAACATCAAAAGTAGACTCTCATAGGCAGAATATATAAGAATATTGTGTGAAAAATGACCTAAGGCACATGATGTTGACTTTTTTATAGTTACATTAAATTTACAGCCACCCAAGAACTGGGGCCCCCAAAATGTGAGAAAATGGCTAGATACTTAAATTTAAGGTAAAGGTTTGGCAAGCATTTGTAGAGAGTGGATACTGATATACTCATCATGGCACAGTAAGCCAAACATTCTCATTGTGTTTCAAGCAGAAGTTTCTTTCTATCTCTGGTAAAATTTGTTTCATTGTGATTGTTTCTCTCTCTTTGTCTCTTTTTCTCTTCCTGTTTCTTTGCCTCATAATTGTTCTGTGCCATCAGTCACATCTCTTTGTTCTGTCCTAGCACTTCTTTTTTTTTTTTACTGTATTGACTTGCTTTTTCCATTGTCTTTTTCTCTTTCTGTCTATATATTTAAAAAAAATCTATTGTCATGTTATTTCTCTGTGTTTTTCCTGTCCCAAACAGTCATGCAGCCACTGTCCCCATTTCTTTCTACTAAGAGATTGATTTTCCTCAGCCTGCAGGTCAACCCTGCACACCTCCCACACTCTGTTCCTAGTATGACTTTGGGAGGAAAATGGTAGGAGTAAATAAACTACTAGGTTCCTTGATCTTATTTTTATGCACATATTTTAGCAATAAAAAGTAAAGGTTATTGAAAAAGCCAGGGAATCAGAAATGTTTGTTTCTAAATACAGTGTTTCACTTTTTTTTTTTTTTTTTTTTTTAGTATTTGTAGGTTGTTCTTTGGTGATTTCACATAAATGGAAAATTTAATTTTAATCATATGTCAACTAACAATTTTTGGCCTTTGACTTTATCATATTAAGTTGGTGATGTCCTCATGGATTCTCAAATGTGAGGCTCACATAAGAAAGTGTTACCTGATTTCTATTTCTAATTGGTAAAAATATTTCAGAGAGCAGGGATGTCATAAGCAATATTTGACTCTCCACTCATGGGGAGGATTGCAAATAAAACGTGTTGTATTTGGAAATCTACCTCCTGACTCCATCTCCGACCATTACTTTAGGTTTCCTTGCTGGGTTGGTATCTCTGTGATTCCCTTGGCTTTATCTTCTTGGTCGCAAGATTGCTGCCAACATCCAGACTTCATATCCTTATAACCTGAATAAAGGCAGAGGCATCTGAGGGGCCAGGGAAGGGAGAGTGCTTCATTTGCATGCCTTATCTTTTTATCAGGAAGGAAAAGGCTTTTGAGAAGCCAGCAGTAGACTACCCCTTGTGTCTCATTGGCCAGAACTAGATCACATTGCCTCCCCTAGTTTGGGAGGCTGGAATAGCAATTTTCAGGCTTTTTCAAAGAAGGGTTTGGAATAACTTGTGCATAGTCAATTGAGAGTGTTTGGAAAGGACTCAAAAATATCCTACGATCCTACAGTTGATCAAAAGTCAAGTCACTGTCCCCTCTCATGCCTTCGTGTCACTTAGCTCAAGGATTAGAGGCACGACAGAGTCTAGTTTGCATAGCTTGGGTCATGTTGTTACCCCTTTACTATAGGAGGACAAAATTTTGTTTTTTTTCCTTTTTTTTTTTTTTTAACATTCAGTGGACCAAAGATGGAATAGTAATTCCTTCCGCCAAAAAGTGAAATGCCAGTCCTGAAACAGAAATGGATGTAAAAAGGCAACAATAAGAATCCACCATCATTGAGGGGCTGGCACATATCTTTTGAATAGGAAGATAAACTTTTCTGCCTAATTGCTAATATCTCCTGTGCTGCATTGTTTACTCTTCTGACACAGGTACTCAAATAATGTTGCTTTGTTCAATGTCATTTCATTATAGCTTTGATGAGGGAAAAAATTGATTTCCAGCCAAGGGCCACTGTTTGCGTTCTCCATGTCTGCAGGGGTGTTCTCTGGGTACTCCAGTTTCTTCCCACAGCCCAAAGTTGTGCCCGTTGGGTGAATTGGTATGTCTAAATGGCCCCAGTCAGAGTGAATGTGGGTGTGTGTGTGAGCGTGCCCGGCCATGGGATGGCATAGCTGGTGAGGGGATGGGGGGTGGAGGGGGTGAGGGGATAAAGGCTCCAGCCACCCATGACCCTGAGCTGGAAAAATTGGGTAAATCATTATCTTACTTGTTTTTATTAATATTTCTTAAGTGTATGTATAGCTCACATTTATTTGAATGCTTAATGCTAGAAGTGTTTTTGGTCTTTATTTAGAAGTTTGGTGATGTTTTTGTGACCAGAA